>JAMKCH010005913.1:0-38246 GCA_023653785.1 Ophioderma brevispina
TGGACTACATTGCTGCGACTTCAGTTACGGGATGAAAGCACCATACTTGAAACCATCAAAGGAGTCCCATCATTGAATTTTTGAAGAACAGAAACTGACTGGTTTTTCTGATTATCCAGTGTAACCAAGAAGTACCCATTCAAAGATCACTATTGTGTTTTTTTTTTTCAATATTGTACAGGGCGACCACCATATATGCATCCCACCCTATCCTACTACCTAAAAGCACCCATTCTCGCATGGCTCCTCATGCCCAACATCTCTTGGACATAACTCCAATCTTTGGGAAGATTGTCTTCATTTTGTGTGATGTCCTTGCAGGGTATTTCATCTACAAGATTTCTCAAGCCCCAAAAACCTCTTAAGCATTTTGCAGTTCTTTCATCGCTACTGTGGTTTTCTGAATCCACTTCCAATGACTGTATCGAGCAGAGGGAATCGGGTCCATAATGCTTGCTTGTCCTTGGCACTCTCTACATGGTACTCAATAAACAGATCGAACTTTGTGCAATGTTGATGCCATCTCTGTAACACGTCAAAATCTACCGGCCACCTATGCACTTCCACTGTATTTCCTTCTGGGTAGTAATAATTCCAAATGTTGGGAAGATTCCTGACAAGAGGGGGTCAAAAATAAAGAGTCTTTCGAGGTCAAGTTTTGAATGACATTTGACCTGCTCTGGCCAAATGTGGAAAGGTTGACATTTGTTTCAGTAACTGCAGCAATCTGTGTTTTTGTACTGACGGGATCAATGTATTATTGGTAATGCAGTGTAATGCATTCCACAGTTTTACGTATTCTATACTTTGAAACCACCACAAAATAAGTGGGAAACTATTCTTGGTTTAATTGTTTTCGTGCTTAAAAGTTAACTGTTTTCCTGTCTTGTGCATACACTGGTCGTCTATTTGGCACTAAGCATTTCATCATCATGAATTTAATTTTTAAAGCAATCGAACCATTCTAAATTCTTCACTGTTTGTCTTTTTATTCCCTGTATACTCTAGGTATGGTCGGAATTTTGCAAGAACTTAACCTGTATCTGTGACCAGGGCTGGATTTGCGGCATAACTTCTCCCCATACTTCTACATGTTATACCCACTGCCGACTCTTCCTCGTCTGTTAATAATTGGACTGTTGGTCTTCATACCGCAGGTGGCGCTTTTGTTGTGGTTCATTGAAGTTCTATCTAACTACTCTACTACCATTACAATCATGTTCTGCTGTTGTACACAACATTCCTGTTTGTAAGCATCAACAAGGTGTCATCATCACAGGTAAGATGAAAATTCAATCTTCTTCTTGCGTATGAGGCATCAGGTAAATATGTTGTAAGCGTTGGAGCCACTCACTGTGAAATTGTTGGGGTTGAGAAATCGGTGTCACCGGTTGACGAAAGGTAGGGCAACTCATTGATAATGTGATTCCGCATTCTGTTATGGAGAACCACATTGCAGGCCTTCGATGGCCGAAGCCACCCCACGGTGCATATTTTTATTGAAGCGACCGACCCTGTGCGAATCCAGTTTAAAGTGACCCATTCCTTGTAATGGGAGATTGCTGCCATGTGGTAGTTCTGTCGGTCTTAGGTGAAGAAGGAGTTGATTGGTCTGGGGTATATCTAGCATGTCATTCTTCCATGTCTGTAAGATGTTGAAATGGACCGGAGAGTTTAGCAGCGTTTCGGCAGAAAGGCTCTGAGGGCGCAGTCTCTGTCTACGAGTTGGTGGATCAATAATAAAGAAGAAAAATTCCAAAGACTCAAAAAATTTATACTCAACTCGCTATATTAAATCCACAACACTGCTTGCTCCGATAAATCATCCGCCTGTCCGATTGCCCGGGCAAAACCAACCAAGATTTTTTTTTTTTTTTTTTTTTTTTTTTTTTTTTTTTTTTTTTTTTTTTTTTTTTTTTTTTCGCGGGCTAAAGCTAATCCTGGTACTTTACTCAGTGTCCTATCTGATTCTCCAGTGTAAACCAAATGAATAACTGTCAAAGATCACGATTTTTTTTTTCAATTATTTACGGGCGACTCCCCATATATGCGACTCCACCTAGCCTACACTCCATTACCTCTCTACTCGCATGGCTCCTCATGCCCAACTTCTCTTGACTCAATCTTTGGGAAGATTGTCTTCATTTTGTGTGATGTCCTTGCAGGGTATTTCATCTACAAATTCTTCAAGCAAGCCAAAAACTCTGAGCATGTTGCAGTTCTTTCATCGCTACTCTCTGTGGTTTTGCTGATCCACTTTCCATGACTGTATCGAGCAGAGGGAATGCGGAATCTCATACTGGCTTTGCTTGTCCTTGGCACTCTCTACATGGTTCTCAATAAACAGATCGTAACTTGTGCAATTTTGTATGCCATCTCTGTACACGTCAAAATCTACCCGCACGGCCACCTAGGCCTTCCACTGTAATTTTCGACTTCTGGTATAAATAAGTCCAATGTTTGGGAAGATCTGACAAGGAGGTCAATAAGATCTTTCGGAGGTCAGTTTATGGAAGGACTTTGACCTGCTCTGGGCAAATGTGGGACAGGATTTGACAATTTGTTTATCAGTAAACTGCAGCTGTGTTTTTTGTACTGACGGGATCAATGTATTATTGGTAAGGCGTGTATTCATAATCCAACGTTTTAACGTAATTCTAATACTTTGATACCACCATAAGTGGGAACTATTCGGTTTATTGTTTTCTGCTAAAAGTAACACTGTTTTTTCCCCCTTGTCGCTGTGCATAAACTGTCGTCTAGTTGCACTAAGCATTTCATAAATTTAATTTTTAAAGCAATGAACGCATTCTAACTTTTTCAGTTTTGTTCTTTTTTCCCTGATCTCTAGTTTATTGATGGGAAATTTTTGCAAGACACGTACCTTATCAATGTGCCAGAGCGGATGTGCGGCAGAAACTTCTTCCCCCATACTTTCTACATGTTATCCCTCAACTGTGCCCGACTCTGTCCCTCGTCTTTTATATTGGGACGTTGTGATCTTCGCACCGCAGGTGGCGCTTTTGGTGGTGTGTTCATTGAAGTTCGCTAAACCAGGACATCATGTTCTGCTGTTTTGTACACACATTCCTGTTTGTAGCATTCAACAAGGTGTGCACATCACAGGTAAGATGAAAATTCATCTTCTTCTTTGCGTAGGAGGCAGCATGTAAAGATGTTGTCGCGTGGGCCAACTCACTGTTGTTGGTTGGGGTTTGAGAAAATCTGTGTCCACCGTGGAAACGAAAGGTACGGGCACTCATTTGAAATGTGATCCGCAGTCTGTGAGGGAACCACATTGGCAGGTTGGCGAGGGCCGCAGCCCCCATCGGAGCATATTGCTATTGAAGCGACCGAATCCTGTGCGAATCCAGTTAAAGGTGACCATCCTTGTAGTGGGGAGATTGCTGACAGGTGGTGTTCTGTCTTAGTTGTAATAGAGAGTTGATCTGGTCTTGGGGTATCTAGCCAGGCAGTTCATGTCTGTTTAAGATGTTGAAAGGGGAACCCGGAGAGGGGTTTCAGCGTGTCGACAGAAAGGTCGACAGGAGCGCAGTCTCTGTCTACACCGAGTTGGTTTGTGATTCAATAAGAAAGAAGAAAAGAAAATTCAATAAGACTCAAAGATTATACTCGCTATATCCCAACAGGCTCCGATAAATCGCCTGTCCGATTGCCCGGGGAACCAGATTTTTTTTCGGGCTAGCTAATTCCTGGTATCAAGGGTCCGATTGGGCAATTGCCGAAAAAATCGGTAAAGCTCAAAAAGTGTTCGTTTGGTGTTCCAACAAATTATTCATCAAAAAATCCCAACAAAAAAATGCATTTTACAAACTTGGCCTCTTTTACGCAAAACCAACCGTCTCAGAATATCCAGGGTCCACAAACCACATAAAATCAATAATCGCGATCATATGGTGATCAGTTTAAAAATCCAGGTGAAGCAATTTTCGCTACGTCATATTCCATTATGATTGTGGTCGATGTTTCGGGGCTGCTTCAACCCCCTCTGATGAAGCCTTATTCCATAGTACTATAGTAACAAGTGACGGGGAGAAACAATTGTTGATGCATCATCAGCGAAATGCAGTGCCCGCCATTCGATCAGTAATCCGATTCCGACATGCCCGGTACAGTGTGTAGACTCACAAAACTGGCCGGGAAGTTCTCATGGAGAATAAATAAAATAATAAAGTAGACGCAAGATCTACCACATATAAAAATCCATAATGATATGGTTAGCCTTATGATGGTTTAGGTAGCCTAAAATATTTACCTTGGAATCCTTGATGGGCAAATCACAAGTTATTGTGGGAAACAGTAACATATTAGTTCCCCTTCTCATGAAGTGGAAGGTTCCAAATGGAGACAAGCGTTTCGCACGTGGTTGATTAAAACTTTAAAAGTAACCTCATGAATCCAAGTGTTTTAATATTTCTTGCTATGGAAAACAGAGGAATTATTTGAAAAATATTAATAATAATGCATTTATGACATGACTGCCTAAATGACATCAAGAACTAAAAGCAGAGCGGTGAAAAGTAATCGGGCCCGCCAGTAGTGGTAGTCCCACTTGAAGATGTTTACTCGGGCGTGGCTAAATGTCCAAACCCAGCTGTTTTGGCGCAATACTTCAGGGTGGGTCAATTTGCATAAAAACACAAAAAGCATGTGTTTGTACTCCACTTCGTCAGCTTGCTGCTACACGTGTGCGCGTAAAAGGTTTGGATCAATCATCGACCAAAAGCAAAATATGTTTCAAAGAGTTCTTGTGTGGTTTTTCTAATCGGGACTGAGAAATTCCTGACGCGATATAGATGATAGATCGTCGTATTAAGAGTCAGTCATGGATAGATTTCTAATCAGCCGACAAGCTGAACATTGACGATGAGCATTACATATCAAAATACAACATGATATTACAGGATATCGCAAGGGGAAATAAAAGAAAAAAACGACTGCTCAGCCTGCAATTTCTCAAAGAAAAAGAAAATGGGACCGGCACTGTATCAAGTGGTAAGTTTTCACCGGTAAATGATGCATGTTATACTGTAACTGATGAATTTGAAGGTAGTTTTCCTTTTATTTTCGGGCATGATTCGGGCAAGTTAAAGTTGACAAAGCTCTGCACGATCGGGGAATTTAAAAAAATAAATTGTATAGGAGCCTGTATCCAATAAGCCACTTAGGTCCGTTCATACTTAAACTGCGGTAAGGTGAGGTGCGGCAAATTTACCACATTTTTTATCCACTTCCGTCACAGAACTGGTCGATACATCGAAAAAGCGGCAAGGTCACCGCAGGTCACGTTTCGCTTCAAAAAACTGCGGGGGCCGTGACACAAATGCGGCAAATTTACTAAAATGTGCCGTGTGCAGTGCGGTGCAACTCGATTTTTTTGCCACTTGTTTCAGTATCAAAACAAATCAATGGCAATGCCCTATGACTAATTAGTGCAAGAAGAAAGATATTAAAAGATTATAAAATAAAAAGGACTTCAAAATTGGATTTACATGTGTAGAATAAAAAACATCTTGGAAACTGCGGCGTCACACAAACTCATTGCACCTCACCGCAACACCGCAGAACCTTCTGCGGTGTAGTGCGGTTGCCGCCACCTCATGCAGTTCACCGCAGTATCAACATTCAGCTACCGTCAAATTTATTTTACCACACCGAAATAATCTGTGTCATATTTGAACTTGCGGACCTTATATCTCAAACAGCCACCAAAAGATGATTAGGTCTTGGGAGCAAGGCTTTGAAGCAGGGTTGTACATAAGGTGGACAGTGCCAGGCCGGAGGATGTATGAGTCCGTCAATAATGCACTGGTTGGGGAAATTTCACCTCTCAATAAGGTATTGTTAGTATCTCACAAAAATGCTCTTTCTTAGCAAATAAAAAACCTTGACCCTTTGCACTCAATTTAGCCCAAGTGCTAGTCTATAGGTATTTTAGCATGAGAATGAAATGTCTTGGGTCTTAAAACTTCTTGAAACATTTTTTATCCATAAGTTGACTGTGTTTTCTACAGTACAGATAGGCCACCATTGCAAGGAATTCTGGGATTGGTTTTTAATTAAATGCCATCTGGCTCCAGGCGGTACCACCTAGCTAAAAGTCCATTTTTGGGCCTATGCCATTAACAGTTACAAAAAAAAACGTGTAATTTAAAAGAGATCAAAAATTATTTCTAACAGAATCAAATTTTTTATGTAGGCCAGTATCAGGTAGAACTTCATGTGACCATTAAGTTGAGTATGGGACACAATTTTTTTGCTGAAAATGATAGATAGGGTGTGTTTGTAGAATAAGAATCTGCTGGGTGCAACCTGGGCATCCTTGAGCATTTTGAGAAATCCAACGATGGCGTTGCCATAAATGTAATTATCGATTCAACCCTATATACTCAAACTAGAAGTGACTAGATATACTATAGAATCCAATGAACAAATGTATGACATTTCAAGACACTGTTTAAAAGCATAACATCAATATTTAATATAATTAAAAACAAATACAATAATTTTAAAAATGCCCATATAACAGCAAATACCGACGAGAAAAATAGACGAGAAGCACTTAGGTTATGTTGCTAGAAACAATTAAATGTATTATGATACTTTTAAAATTGTAACATTGACGTCAATCAAATGGCAGCCCAAAAACGTGAACATTCTTCAAAAAAAATACTTGGCACAAATTTATAAGTATTACAGCCTTCCAAATCAAAATCAATGGGTGCAATGACACACGAATGGATACTTCTTTGATCCTAACCAATGTACAACATACATTTCAATTTGTTGTATAAATGCGCCAAAATATAAAAAACTAATATGGGCAAAGTTGTCCAAAAATACAATAGGAAATTACATTTTCACATTATATGCACTCAATTATAATTTGACCATTTTTATATATCCAGAGTGACCTTGGTATCACGATTATGATCATAGGTACATTTATAATTGTTTCATTGACACAAATAATTTATACTTGAGGTAATATTTAGACATTTGTGTCAAGTAGTTTTGAAGATATTCACGTTTTGGCTGCCATATGATGACTTCATGTTAAAACTTTAAAAAGTATCAAGAAATACATTATTGTGTCTAACAACATTACATGAAGTCTTTCATGTTTATTTTTATCGCAGGTATTGCTGTTATAAGGCATATTTTTAAATTATTAGATTTGGCTTCCATTTTGACATTTGGAGATGACAAAGTTACAAGTGCATGCATTGTTTTCATTGGGTCCTATAGTAGATCATAGGAACTCCATAGTTGAGATTCTTACACACAGTGGCGTAACCAGACCTTGCAAATGGGGGGGACGAAGGAGTGCCCAAAGGCATTTTTTTAGGTGGGCTTATTTGGGTCCTTCTCCATAGACAATGTACAAAAGGTCCGTTCATTTGTTGGGGCTGGCGCGAGGAGCGGGGGGGCCAAGGGTTTTCGTTTGGGGCTTGCGCCCCCCCTGCCCCCCCCCCCCCCGCTGGTTTTACGCACATGTTCTTACACCCCTATCTATCATTTGCAAGAAAAAATTGTGTCCATTACTCAATTTTACGGTAAGGCCATAAGTTGGACCATGGCTAACTGACTACAGTTAAAGGAGCATTCTTTGAAATATCATCAATTCATTTTCGGCCGAAATCCAATGCGACAATCACCAACTTGGACAGTATCGCAATGACCCAAGCCCCATAGGTGTACACAGATTGGCGTCAAAGGATTACATAGGGGGAGTTTAAGGACTTGTGTCATCCTCGCATCTGAAGTGTAACCTGTGGCAAATGTTGTACATGTTTTCTGATTATGATTGTTTGTCGTTTCAAACAAGATGTGGTTGTTAAGTTGTTTGAAATTGTCTTGGTTATACAACATGATACATGGGTAAGTAGTGACTCAGATTTGAACAAGTTCCTCATTTTATTATTTATAAAGGTTCCCATGGGCCCGATCGTTAATAGTCTCGTCCCAGGGACCCCATATTTTACCGGAAGTGGTCAAATTTTGGTATCAGTAGAAAGCTACTATACTATATTTTTATCCCCTGGCTTGAAAAGCAGGAGGCGGGAATTGCGAGGGTTGCGAATGTGTGTATGATGTGTATGTATGGGTATGTGTCTGTGTGTGTTCAGTTTGGTTGTAGGTTTTCGTTTTTCCGGTCTCCTTCGAAAAGTTAGGTCCGATTTAAACCAGACTTTCTGTTAAGGTGCCATAGGGGTTCCTTCAAGTGTGGGTGATGTCAAAGGTCATGGACCAAGGATCATAAGGTCATCTGAGGTCATGTTCCAGACTGCCATATTGCCAGGGGGATTGACGCAAGTTACTTGCGGGATTTTTCTCTTTCCCGTGAAATCTTAGGGCTAAAGGGTGTTCGGTTTGGAGGTTGTAGCGAAAAGTGCCCCTTTGTGGTAGACCCACATATTAATTTACAAGTACTCTATGGGGGATTGCAAAATCACGTTTTTAGCTCTCACTCAAAACGGGTTGAAATATCGGCCGAAACTTACAGATGGGGATTTGGAGAGAAGCATCCTATCAAGTGAAAAACTTATAGACCTAAATTGGGTCATCTCCCCCGTCAATATTACGAAAGTGTGTCCACAGTGTGTCCAACTGTTGCAGCTGCAGGCAGATGAAACTATGGTTGAACGAAGGGATGTGAAATGTCTTGCATGGTCCATCCAAAATTGGTCATGACTTATTGGACTCATGGTTTACTTAGAAATGCACCAATTCTTCAGGGTATTCCTGTAATTGTGCCTCAATTGTAAAAAAACACATTCTTATGATTGTATTGACTTTGCTCTTATATATGCAGAAATATTACAATGGGCATAGCACATGAAGAAACATTTCAAGATATTAAAACCAATTCAGATAAATCTCCTGAAGGAGGCTGATTGTGGAAAATATTTTTAACTGTCATTTTTATAATGTTATTAATTTTTTTGTAATTAGAATAACAAAAATAAAATATTAATTGTAAATATGTTATGGTTATGTGTATGTATGTTCTTTAAAGCTGGTTGAAAGTATAGCAATTTCATTGGCGATGACTGGGTTCAATGCGATAATGGACCCATTGGGGTAGTACGTACGCACTCCATAGTGACGTTAATTTGGAGGTTGAAGTGCTCGTCATACCGCATTTTGCTGCATTCGCGCGTGCACCTGCCAACGTTGCATCTCTTTGCGTAGGTTTGTTGCGTTCAACGGGTAGTCCGATTTTCTCTTTTTGATTAATTGAAAAAAAGATGCCATTATTTTTGTGTGGAAGAACTCAGCAAAATAATGGCATCGCTTTGGTTTCATTGAAAGGGATTCATTCATAACGTACCTGCTATAGTGGTCCCTCAGGAATTTATAATGTTGCACCCAATGCATCCACCAATACTTAAAAGGGGATGACCCAATTTAAGTATATGAAGTTTTCATCTTGATAGAATGAGGGATTTTCCCCCAGAACCCCACACTGATATTTCCATCCGCTTTGATGTGAGAGCTAAAAACATGAATTAATCCCCATAGAGTACTGTATAAAATTATTGGTCAACCAAAATGGGATACATTTTTGCTTACAGCATCCAAACCAAACATCCTTTAGCCTTAAGATTTCACATCGTAAATGAGAAATAATAGCTTTCTTCACATATCAAAATGTTGACCACTCAGGCTCCGATAAATTTTATTTTTTTAATTGCCCGATCGGCCAGAGCAGAGCTTGGTCAACTTTAACTTGCCCGAATATGCCCGAAAATAAACAGTGAAAACTACCGTCAAATTCATCAAGTGACAGTATAAACATGCATCATTACCTGTGAAAATTACCACTTGATACAGTGCCGGTCGCCATTTTCTTTTTCTTTGAAGAAATTGCACCGAGCAGAGTCGTTTTTTTCTTTTTATTTCCTTGCGATATCCGGTATATCATGTTTATTTTGAAATGTAAATGCTCTATCGTCAATGTTCAGCTTTTCGCTTGATTAGAAATATATCCATGACTGACTCTTAATACGACGATCTATCATCTATATCGCTGTCAGAATTTCTCAGGCCCGATTAGAAAACAACACAAGAACTCTGTGAAACAATATTTTGCTTTTGGTCGATGATGATCCCAAAACATTTTACGCGCACACTGTGTAAGCAGCAGAGCTGACGAAGTGGAGTACAAACACATGCTTTTTGTGTTTTATGCAAATGACCCACCTGAGTATTGCGCCAAAACAGCTGGGTTTGACCATTTAGTCAACGACGCGAGTAAACATCTTCAAGTTGGACATGACCACTACTGCGGGCCACGATTACTTTTCACCGGCTCTGCTTTTATGGATTCTTGATGCAGTTTAGGCAGTCAGGTCAATAAATGCATTATTATTAATATTTTTTTTCAAAATAATTCTCTGTTTTCCATAAGCAAGAAATATTAAAACACATTTGATTCATGAGGTTACTTTTAAAGTTTTAATCAACCACGTGCGAAACGCTTGTCTCCATTTGGAACCTTCCACTTCATGAGAAGGGGAGACTAATATGTACATGTTTTACAACAATAAATTGGATTGCCACATCAAGGATTCAAGGTAATATTTTAGGCTACATGAAACAATCATAAGCTAACCATATCATTTAATTGGATTTTTATATGTGGTAGATCTTGCGCTACTTTATTATTTGAATTTATTCTTCATGAGAACTTCCCGGCCAGTTTTGTGAGTCTACACAGCTGTACCGCATGGCGGAATCGGATTACTGATCGAATGAGCGGGCACTGCATTTCGCTGATGATGCATCAACAATTGTTTCTCCCCGTCACTTGTTACTATAGTAATATGGAAGTAAGGCTTCATCAGAGGGAGGGTTGAGCAAGCCCGAAACATCGACAACAATCATAATGGAATATGACGTAGCGAAAATTGCTTCACCTGGAATTTTAATCTGATCACCATATGATCGCGATATTGATTTTATGTGGTTTGTGGACCCTGGATATTCTGAGACGGTTGGTTTTGCGTAAAAGAGCCAAGTTTGTAAAATGACATTTTTTTGTTTTGGGATTTTTGATGAAATAATTGTATGGAAACAACCAAACGAACACTTTTTGAGCTTTACCTATTTTTAGAGCAATTGCCCGATCGGACACTGAGTACCAGGAATTAGCTAGCCCGAAAAAAAATCTGGTTGCCCCGGGCAATCGGACAGGCGATTTATCGGAGCCTGTTGGGATATAGCGAGTATAATCTTTGAGTCTTATTGAATTTTCTTCTTTCTTATTGAATCACACCAACTCGGTAGACAGAGACTGCGCTCTCAGCCGACCTTTCTGCCGACACGCTGCTAAACTCTCCGGTTCCCCTTTCAACATCTTACAGACATGGAATACTGCCTGGCTAGATACCCCAAGACCAGATCAACTCTCTATTACACCTAAGACAGAACTACCACCTGGCAGCAATAAAAAAAAAAAAAAAAAAAACTTGATGCAGTTTAGGCAGTCAGGTCAATAAATGCATTATTATTAATATTTTTTTTCAAAATAATTCTCTGTTTTCCATAAGCAAGAAATATTAAAACACATTTGATTGATGAGGTTACTTTTAAAGTTTTAATCAACCACGTGCGAAACGCTTGTCTCCATTTGGAACCTTCCACTTCATGAGAGGGGAGACTAATATGTACATGTTTTACAACAATAAATTGGATGGCCACATCAAGGATTCAAGGTAATATTTTAGGCTACATGAAACAATCATAATCTAACCATATCATTTAATTGGATTTTTATATGTGGTAGATCTTGCGCTACTTTATTATTTGAATTTATTCTTCATGAGAACTTCCCGGCCAGTTTTGTGAGTCTACACAGCTGTACCGCATGGCGGAATCGGATCACTGATCGAATGAGCGGGCACTGCATTTGGCTGATGATGCATCAACAATTGTTTCTCCCCGTCACTTGTTACTATAGTAATATGGAAGGCTTCATCAGGAGGGTTGAGCAAGCCCGAAACATCGACAACAATCATAATGGAATATGACGTAGCGAAAATTGCTTCACCTGGAATTTTAATCTGATCACCATATGATCGCGATATTGATTTTATGTGGTTTGTGGACCCTGGATATTCTGAGACGGTTGGTTTTGCGTAAAAGAGCCAAGTTTGTAAAATGACATTATTTGTTTTGGGATTTTTGTATGGAAACAACCAAACGAACGCTTTTTGAGCTTTACCTATTTTTAGAGCAATTGCCCGATCGGACACTGAGTACCAGGAATTTGCTAGCCCGAAAAAAAATCTGGTTGCCCCGGGCAATCGGACAGGCGATTTATCGGAGCCTGTGACCACTTCGGTAAAATCTTGGGTTCTGGAGACGAGGTAATTTGCACTCGGACCATGGCCCTTTAGTCAATGCTCAGGATTTCACAAGATAAAAATGCAAGAATGTGTGGGTGCATTGTTGTTATTCCTAATAAACCAATCTGCATCATGGTTGACTCCCCAAATGGTTTTTCTTGACTCTGGTATGTTTTCCACTTTGCAGTACTTTCTTTGGTATCTGTGCCTTCTCCCTCTCATTGTGCCTCATTTGAAGATGAAGTTGGCAGATGCTGCTGAACTCACAATAGTCTGGTTTCTGGGTCAGGTATGTGTACCGCTGTCTCGTGTTGAGGTGACAGTAACTTCAGTGCATATTTAAAGGGGGGGGGGGTTCTATAACCTGACCCATCTGACACACTTTTTTCTGACACCTATGAATTCGGAAACATTAACGGAATAAACCTGTACTTTATTCTATGAAAGGTTTCCAAATTCATAAGTGTGTCAGAAAAAATTGTCAGATGGGTCAGGTTACTGACACTTCCATTTAAATGTGTATTTTGTGATTCTAATGCACCTTCATATTTGGATATATTTCACTAGATATTGTTGAGAAAGGGTCATTTCCAAATTTTCACTTGATTCTGATATGGTGAATTTTGATGTTATGAGCAAATGTTTGTCACAGTGCCCCATTGGCTACTGTGTTGTTATTTGTTCATTTGTAGACCAAAGTACATACAAAATGATCAATTTCTTCCAGAGTAGATTGAATATGCAAGTAAGATTAGGTTAGTTAGTCAAACCAAAGTTTTAAATCCAGTTTTGTCCCCGCTAACGAGGGTGGCTGGATACACCTCACACTCAGCAATACTGCTGTGTGAGGATTTATTGGAGCAAAAGATAATTGACCGGATGCCCTTCCAGACGTCAATCCACAGTTTTCGGCAGTGGGCCTAGCCTTTACTGGGCAACCATGCCCACCATGCAAGGCAGCATGTGCTGGATGGCCGCCAATAGCTCTCCAGAGCTGACGCTCTTGTAGGTAGATCTTCTTTTTCATTCTACCAGGGTAACCAGCTACCCTCCTCATCAGATTTTCTTAAAAAACCCAATGGGGGTGCCGGTTTAGCCGCCGATAACTCGGCCCTGGGACAGGTAGTACTGGTTACCAGGATACCAGTAGGAAACCTGGCATGACACAAATACTATACTTTTCAAGATCTCAACTTTTTTTAGTCAAATCAAGAAATGAGGCTATGGATCACGAAGTGCTCCTTTAAGGTTGCCCAGCTTTGAAGCGCACATGCTACTCTCATGACATTATACACATCCAAACAACTGGGGATTACAAATGACCATTACAGGATGTGCTGTGAATACAAGTCCCATTTTCAGCCATTTGAGATGTCACTAACCCCCTTTCCTGAGCATGAAAAAATATTTATTTTCTGGGAAGTCAGCTGCCAAATTTTCCAAAATGTGTATGTTTTGTGTACAATTTCCCTCCAAATTCCAAATTTCCCTCCAAATACCAAAATTTCCTGGGAAAGGAGCTTCCTAAATTGATTCCTCACTTTTTCATGTCAGGTGGCCCCTTTTCAAGGTCATTTGGTTATAGGATGGGTGTCATGTTTTTTTTAAACAACTTTGTGTAACTTTTTTGCAATTTTGGGTTCCATTTGGCAAAACAATTGACTTTAGCCATCCTACAACATTATCAGCCTTTATCTGGAGGTGGCCCAATGAAAACATGCTCAAAAATGGCCATAGCACCATAATCAACTGTTCATGTATACCTCGTATGTATCGGCGTACGTTATTGGTCAATACGCGTCACATGACCATGTATAAACAACCGTTTATGCATGGCTGCCGTGACGAACACCAAAAGTGGTAAAAAATCATGCAATTTCAGACTGAATTTGATATGTAATGATTTAATTTTGTTATAGTTAGTAAAAAGTACAGTATACATGAACAGGGTTCATTCTTAGTATTTTGGGTATGAACGTTGTTTATACCCCGGGCATAAACGAGTGTTCATACCCAAAATACTATGAAGGAACCCCTAAATCATGTTTCTTTTGGAAGCTGTTTTGATGCCATTCCTACTTATTCTCTGCAGGGTGCATGGTTGTTGTGTGCTTACTACCTTGAATTTGAAGGACGCAACACCTTCATTGCCATCTGGTTGGCAGGGCTTCTATTCTTTGCCATCAACATTTACATACTAGCACGTCTCATCGAAGCTTACCAGGGGTGCTCATCCTTATCCAAAGGCCAGGTCAAACTTAGAGTGGACAGCGACAAGATATCGTGAGACTTTGCAGCCGTTGAGAGTGGATAAAACCAAAGTATTTTGTTACATTCCTTCCGACTCGCAAGCCAAACGGGGACAGTTGCAATTCAAGCACTGCCTTTCATATTGCAAGCTGTATTAGAAGTCTGCTTTCAGCCGAAGCTGACTGAATACAAATGGATGCTTCAAATTTGGCAAGGTTGGTGTATCGCTCATTTGCATTGCATTCTGTTAAGGCTGCTGGCCAAGGAGCTTAATGGATTGTTAAATACCATATTGTATCCTTAAGGTGTGTGAATTCTTCAGAAGAATAACTCACCATGCACTTTGTGACATGGTGATTTTATGCAGTAATTGATTAGGCATAAATTAATCCTCACTTATTAGGAAAAACTGATAGCGGCATCAGACTGTGCAAATTTACATACGGATACATAAAATAATTGGAGTTTCCATAATGTGACCTATCTGACACACTTTTTTCTGACACACTTATGAATTTGGAAGCTTTAACAGAATAAACATGTGCTTTATTCTGTGAAGGATTTCCGAATTCATAAGTGTGTCAGAAAAAAGTGTGTCAGATGGGTCAGGTTATGGAAACTCCCTAAAATAATTGCCATGCTATTCACTTTGTTCAAGCAAAAAATGGTGCTGCTTCTTACTGGCTTTTACTATGAGCACTTTAAAGGTGCAACAAGAGATTTCACATATCAGGTGTCCCTAAAAAAAAATCAAAAGTACTGATTTTTGCCCTGATGTAAAGCTTTCTGTCAAAAATATTTCCATCTAATAGGATTAAGCTGAGAAATGTTTCTCTGGTACAAAAATTATGAAATTTCTAATTTCGTATAGGAGAAAATACGAAATTCAGCCTATGTTTTATATTGAAATATAAACAAATCAAAATCACCTTTTTTCTCTCTTTTAAGGCATTTCTGTAGCCAAATCCATGGTAAGAAATCTATTGAGTGTCTAATCATATGACATTACTATAATGACACAATTTTTGGGTGCCTCAAAATTTCTTGTTCCACCTTTAATCATTTTGTTGTTAGAAAGTTTTTGTAAGACCTGCAAACCTGTTTTTATATTTCATTGGCATAGGTAAAGCAAAAACTTCTGCATTAATGTAAAAAAACAGTGTATGAGACAACTTTTATATTTAATCCTAATGCTGCGAAAGATTCCATAAAATTAAACCTGTTTAATTCTCATGCACCTGTTGGGTTAGGTTACAATCTTGAAACAGTGGAATTTCGTCTGGCGATAGTATCTTGTTCCACCACCATACCATACGGCTATTTCATAATTCAAGGGGTTCAATCACCAGATTCAGCCAAAATGCTACCAAAAGACAAGATAAAAAATTTAATAAGCGTTTTGGAGAAATGAGCGCTATAAACTTAATAACAAAATAAATAAATAAATAGTTATGAAATAGGACACAATTATGAAGTTGGTTGGATATATTGAATCAAATTCTGTTCCTTTCGATATGAACTACTACAATTATGTTAAAGAGGTTAAAGGTGCATTTCGTGATTCCAGCACCTTCTGCTTTATTCATTGTTCACTACATATCCTTGAGAAAAGCGCTTCTTGCAAAATTTGGAGTTGATCCCGATCTTGCGGTTTTGTGTTATGAGCAAATGCTTGTTTTCCCACGGTCCCCCATAGGCTACCATGCTGTAATTTCTGTCCGTTTACGGACAGAGAAATAAAAAATTGTGACTTTCTTACAGATTCGACCGAATTTGCAAGTAAGATTTGGTACACATGGATTACTAAGGCTAAACGGTTTCAGATGATATAAAAATCTCAACTTTTTTGAGGTAAGTCGGGGGGACGAGGTTGTGGATCACGAAATGCCCTTTAATTTTCCCAGATCACTGATTGGCAAATTTTTACAGTAGACTAATCATTGTATGCAAGAAATGTGCTGTGCATGAGTAACATACCCACATTGTCCTAGACTATATATAGTCCAATATTGTTTGAATTAGTTACTCTGGACTTTCTGATATATTATATTCACTTGAGTTGCAGTGAATTCCAGGATTGTAAGTTTTCAGGCAATAGCCTGAATTCAGGTCTTCTGTTACTCAAAATTCTTTTTGCATTTTATTTTTCACCCCATTTGGGAAGCTTTTGGCCCAAGTTACACATACCCACACACTTTTTCAGGCTATTCAGGCTTTACTCTTCAGGCCCCTCTTACATCATCCCTTGTGAAACCATGGAGCTCAATTTCAGAAATATAGTCCAAAGTTGATTTGTTAACTTGCTGTTCACAATATTTGCAGACTATACTCGAGTGTGAAACTCTTATTGGGGTGTTCATATTGGCCCCCACGCATAAATTTTCATTTTTTGAACTGTGACTTTAAATTGTGAAAAGCAAGTTTTAGTTTAGGACGTTTACCGATTTATATTTGTATATGTTTTCTAAACAGCCCATAATGCTTTGTTAGCAATCCACAATTGCATACATAAATTCACTGTTTCTTAAGATCACGTTTATTAACCTGATTTATCTTCAATAACGGGTTAGTGTGTACGATATACACATTCCATTGGAATTATTATTGATCTTTTAGCGTATCCACAAGTCTTGGTAATTGGCTTGTGGTGGTGTACGGATTTATTCACTGTGTAAACTGATCCGGGCCGTGTGTATCCATGATACGGACGTTCCCTACCACGGCCCCATTTGAGACTGGGGACGGATTGGGAACAGTCGGGGCTTTTTCACCATACTCTTATTCGACACTGACCGGAAGTACATGTACAGTGGTGACTCTCTGTACATGGGGGACAGACAGCTTAACGTCCCCTCCGAAGGATGGGTGCTTTCATGATCCTTTGCCCAATAAAAGCGAACCATGGGAGAAGGCGGTATTCTGTATTTATCAATAGTTGGTATACAGATCAAATCCACAATTGAGTACCCCGATTAAATCCAAGCAAGTGACCCCGCCGGTATTCGAACCTGGGAATTTGTTGGTAAAATTTGTGTCTACATGGCAAACCCCTAACCGCTAGGCCACACTCCCCACGATATTCTTTGATAGAGTGCTGTTTTTGTTTTGGAATTTGGAATAAGTATGGTCATTCACCATAAATCCAACTGATATTCTTGGTTTATTCCTATTTTTTATTAAGTTAGGAAATACAACGGCACTTTCAGTGGCGTACCCAGAATGGGGGCAGGGGGCAGCTGCCCCCCCCCCCCCCCCCCCCCCGTGGGGAATCCCCCCCCCCCCCCGAAAATTAGTGATTTTCTTTTTTTCTGCACTGTGCCAATTTTACAATTGAAAACAACCATAGGCCTGTTACTATACTAACCTATTTTTTTTGCTCAGGGGGGCGGCTTTAGGGGCGCATAAGGTGCCCGGCGCATTGTAGATGTATAAAAATATTAAAACAGCCTTTTCGATCCGACTGTGAAAAAATTTGGGTCTGCCACTGATGCTTGCCCCCTGAAAATATATGTGCCCCCCCCCCCCGCTGGTCACTTTGTCATTGCAAACACTCTATGTTATGGCGGACTTGTTTGCAAACATGCCTATCATGTGTGACTACTGTAAAATGGTTTTGCAATTCTTTGTCCATACCTTCAAAACTTCAGCATTGCCGTACAGCCACATAATATAGCGATTTAGTCTACGGTATGTCAATGGTAATAATGTTTACAGGCAATCAACAAATTGTCCAGGAGTGGTTACATAAAACTCCAAAGTAATTATTTAACATGAGGGAACAGCTGCATTGGGGAAGGCAAGTGTTCTGTAATGACAACTTGATTTGTTTGAGCAATAACTTTTCTATTTCTGCTTTCTGCTGATCGACTGTCAGGTGTACTGATGAACATGATGGGATCTGCCATTCTCAAACTTAGAAACTTAGTGTATTACATTTATTTAGAAGAACAAGCCCTCAGAGGTATACCTACCCATCAGTGATTAACCAATCTTTCTGGCTATCCCTCAAACTAACAAGACAACTTGTGCAGCCAGGGTTTGGGAGTTTCCCAAACTGACACACTTTTTTCTGACACACTCATGAATTGGAAAACCCTTCACGAATAGCACGGTTTTATTTCCATTAATGTTTTCCGAATTCATATGTGTGTCAGATGGGTCAGGCTACGGAAACTCCCCCAGGGTTTTCCATTCTACTCTTATCAAATCTGATTTGATGGATAGATACATGACTTTCTGTGCAAGGGACTGACAGCTTAACGTCCCTCCAAAAGATGGGATATTTTCATGGTTCATTTGTTCAATTCCAAGTGAACCACGGGATAATTGAAATGGAGTTTAAATCGTAGTTCCTCAATCACATCCAGAGTTTAGTACCTGGTTGACTAGAGAACTTTGACCGGGACCCTTGGCACCAAACAGATATATCCTGATAACAATTGGGATACGTATTCTATATAATCGTTAAGTCTGAAATGCTGTCAAGAATTTTACGCCTGCATGTTATTTCATGCGAGCAATAACGTAGCAGGCTGCATCATTCTCACGTCGCTGCAAAACCTTATGTGGTAATCATAAGATATAATATGCAGGCATTTAAAAGCCTCTTACACAAGTGGTTTCACAGCACGTACAATTATATTGTTAAGCTGCTGTTAGGAAAATCGTCACAAAAATTTCGCTTCATCTAGGAGGCTGCTACAAGACATTCCTTACAAGCGCTTTATGTTCCTATCAGCACTTGATTGTAATATCCCCCATAACAGTTTCCTCAGATTCGCTGGGTCAATGAGCATTTGCGATAAAGGTGCTTGTTCCTATTTATGTCTATTGTGTTCTCTACTTGATATGAGTTCCTGGCACTTGCACATACTCCACATAAATACCGTGGGAACAAACTTGCAGTTTTTAATGGCAGAAGCAATAATGCAAATCAAGCCGTATTCCGTATACTGTGGCTAAATTTGAGTGTTTATAACCGCTAAATGGCGCTTTTTATATCTTGAGAATGAAATGGATTCGAAGGCTCAAATTTTTCAGGACGACAATGAAAAAAATACAACCTTTCATCGGATATCAAAATCGATACTCTTCCGGGTAAATCGGAACAAAAGGCGATCGGAACACTCACCTTTAAGTTATCCTTGCCAGGGACACAAACACTTGAACTCACGAACCACGATTTACAATGTTCTTTGAGTTTCTGCGCTGTATCCGTTGCCCACATCGTGCTCATGAATACAGCACTACTGCCATCTCTACTAGCCCTTTTGTAGCCCTTTAACTCTCCTGAAAAAAATCAAGTTAACAGGGGCTCCAAAATAATACATGGCTAATACCTGGGACCCATTAATACCTAAACCAAAAGCAATGGTACAAATTATAACAGCCAACCTGTTGGGCTTGGGAATTCCTTAGGACCTGGACTTACTGAGTGGAGGTGGTTTTGTGAAACATTAAAACTGGGACTCTGTGGTACCTGGGTTGGGAACACGGAACTTAAAAATGCATACACAGAAGACACTGCATCAACAGACAACAATATATTACAACATAGGGGGGTGTCAACACTCGGATTAATTAAGTTCGACAATTGTATAAAAAAACATTAGAGATTATTCTGAAATCACATTCTAATTCAATCCCCCCAACACAAACGTTTATAAGTAACTAATTATGGAGAATGATGAGTTTGACGACACACACAAGGACACAGACAGGTTAAAAAATAATCTGACGGTTGTCATTGTCGCTGTGGCAGTAAGCGCCATGAAAGCCTGAACAGGGGTCGCGTTTTTCTGCGTTTTCTCGTCCCAGGACGACGATTTTGAAAATTTAAGCTAATTATGGACGCACTGAATTTCAAAATCAGAGGGGGTTTTGGGGGTCAAAAACAACTTTTTCAAAAACGGACGCAGGCAAACCACACACGTCCGTGTTAATATGTGGGAATTGAAAACCTCCCAAATTTTACTTCCGAGATAAAAAATGTTTTGTGTACCGATTAACAAACCTCAATATTTTTAAAGCGCAAGTTTGTCTAAGCTGATTTCTTTGCCGTACCGCTTAGCTATCAGTCACAGGTTCCATTCATTCATGAAACTGCCTTTGATGTTCGCCATGAAACTGGGTGGTTAGCCAATCAAAAAATTATTGCGCCAAAATTTCCATAAATGAGAGCTAAACCAATAGGAAACGGCACACCAATTCTGAAACACAATTCTGACATACTAAGGAGTAGGCCATTCATTGAGGATTGCCATGCTAAGGAGCAAAAATGGCCGCAGGACATTAAAGTGATGTTGAATGCGAAACTTTCCTCAAGAATTTCACCTTGAAGCTTTCAAAAAATGCAAACCGTTGTTAATGTTGAGTAGCGAATATGTTTTTCGTTGATTTGTTGGCATTTGAGTAATTTCTCAAGTAAAAAACATTTTTCGCGGCGATTGTTTTTCAAGGCTAGGGATAACAGAAGGGTAGTACATGACGGCCTTGTGTGAGCCCTTTGTGCTGTTATGTTGCCTCAAAAAGCTTGGAACTTGGATTGCAAGGTGAGAAAGGGCAAAGTTTGAAATAAAACATTAAAAAAAAAAAAAAAAAAAAACCAAAAAAAAAAAAAAAAAAAAAAAAAGCTTGTAAGCTATTATTATTTAGTGAAACCTTGTCTTGGGATAAAAAGTTAGTCATTCTGTTTGCCCTCTTCTTTGCTTTGCAGTGTTTCTGTTTGCACCGAGTTCTCTTTTGATTTTGTTTTTGTCAATCATTTGGGGAGACAAACGCGAGAAGGCCCTTTCTGGATTGAAGGTGAATGTTAAATTAAAGATGCACTCACCAACTGCCCGATCCTTAATTGGAGTAATTGGTTACACTTTGACGCATGACGTGGAGATATATGGAAGTTATGCCAGGTTCGAGAAGAAAGAACCAACATTTTACACACCAATTTAATCCATTGGGACCCCTATTTTCTGGTTTGGACCCCGTGTTTTCTGGTTTTGGACCCCCTGTTTTCAGACTAAAGGGGGGTTTTAAGGGGTCCAATTTATCTTCCAATGGACCCTTACTTTTACCATTTGCAGCGCTACCCCTGAGCCTGTATCTGGAAACTATTGCTCAGAGCTGGCCCAGCTTTAAAACATGGTCGAAAGTCTCTTCTCCCAGTAATAGGTATATCACTGGCTACAGTCTGTGGGGCTGGTACATCGCATAAAGGACGGTTGTCCATTAAACCCACCAATCTTGGCTGATTCCATTCTCCGAATCGCCATTTTCGTTTTCATCCAAAATTGTAATTTAGTTTTTTTTTTAAAAATACGGCCAAATTTTCGGGCTATGAAACTACGATCGGTAACATTGACGATACAGGGCGAAAAACATCCCAATATGAGACGACTTCAAAGTTGAATTGGTTTGAATTCACAGCTGTTTAAAAGTCATGACAAAATTAGGACAGAAACCAGAATTAAAAACAAAAAATTATCGCCGGGGGCGCCAACACTTTGACAAACTGATTTGAATATTTTAGTCACTAATACATTCTGTGTAAATTTACGAAATTTGCATTGTGGGGAAAATGTGGATTTCTTAAAAAATCTAGTTTTGCACATCTTTCTATGGGAAAAATGGGCATAGAGAGGGCGCTAATTCTTTATTATTATAATATTAACATACAAAATTATGACTTTGGTAGGCTATATGGCAAGATTCCCGCACATGATTTGTATGATGTTGGCAGGATGATAGCTCTTTTGCATGTCCCGACTTAAAAAAAATAAAAAAAATCGTTGTCAAAAATTGTGTGCCACTGCTTTTAAAGTGTTCTAAAAATAAAAGAGACCAATTTTTTGTAGGGTTCAAACAGCTGGTGATCTTGCTTCATTTCGACAAAAAATATGTTCATTTGATGCCCGGTAACAGATCAAGATTGGCTTGTGTGCGTGCCGGCGTTTCTAGTTTATCATCGCCACCACTTGGTCCAGCATATTCAATCTTCCTGTGGGATGACTGTGGGGTGCACTACTTTACCAGTGATTTTAAGGAACTTGAAAATGTTGGGATTATTTTATTGGATTTTTTCATTTTTTAAACACAAAGGGAGGTAATTAACAAAACAAAAAAGGTCATCGAAAGTAACCAATCACACAAAAGAGCCTTGTAAAAAGACCACCTATTGGGCTGCGAAACCTCATAATATAGTAATTATTCATGGTCAAGGACAAATCCTTAAAGCAGAAATTTTTGTGATGTCACCACTCACCAATAGCTACAAAATTTCAAATTTCTTCAACCATAGATCAAATCTGCACATCATATTAGGCACACATACTATACTTAAAGACACTATCAGTGATTTGCTAAATCAGCAAATTGAAAAAATCATCAAAATCAGATTTTTGTATGTATGTAACAAGTATAACATACCCTGCAAATGATAAGACCAGAAGCAACCTAATAAGGACAGAATCGGAGATTTTAGTCATTACTGTCCGTTCGGACACTTACTACAACACGTAATTGAATGGAGTATCGTATCTTGGAACACTGCCGTTTTCTTCCTTTTCTGTCAATTCTACAGCTGGAAAAGGTAACTTAAGAGAATTCTACTGACTTATCCTTCACTTTGAAGCTATTCCTGCAAATTTCAAATATTTTTCAAATCACTGATAGTGTCTTTAAGTGAACAGTTCAAATGACTTAAATATCTCAGCTTTTTCTTAGGTAAGTCAGGGGATTAGGGTGTGAATCACAAAATCCATTAAAGTGACAGGAGGAGATTTTTTTAGGATACGAATTTCTCTCAAATTGCACAGGATCGATTGTAGACCACTTACCAAGAACGTTCCGAAGGTTTATTAGACAAATACAAAAGAAAACAGCAAACCTTGTTTTGAACTTGCCTGACTATCGTAATTGTCCCCATAGAACACCGTGCTTTGACTTTCTGTCATGCACGACAGAAAGTACTAAATCATCATATTATTGCATAAAGACGGCGCATTCGGCTTATTCACTTCAGGTGTGATCTAATACATTGGAAAGCATTCCAAATATGCAAAAAAACCGGGTTCGAAAAAAATTGGGGGCGCTTCTTTCTGGAAATCTCATGTCTCTTTAAAGGAAATATGTCAAGATTTTTGTCAAGCTCAGTTTGACTTACATTCATAAAATATATGTACATACATCACGAATTCCCGAAAAAATAATACAATTTGATGTAAAATTAACAAAATAGAGGCATTTTAATTTTTGCTTTTTGACATACGAAGAAAACGGGCGGATTTTTCGCCACGGCTTCATTAAAAAAAAAAAAAAAAAAAAACGAATTTCTCTCAAATTGCACAGGATCGATTGTAGACCACTTACCAAGAACGTTCCGAAGGTTTATTAGACAAACAAATACAAAAGAAAACAGCAAACCTTGTTTTGAACTTGCCTGAATATCGTAATTGTCCCCATAGAACATCGTGCTTTGACTTTCTGTCATGCACGACAGAAAGTACTAAATCATCATATTATTACATAAAGACGGCGCATTCGGCTTATTCACTTCAGGTGTGATCTAATACATTGGAAAGCATTCCAAATATGCAAAAAAAACGGGTTCGAAAAAAATTGGGGGCGCTTCTTTCTGGAAATCTCATGTCTCTTTAAGTGAGTTCTTGTCTACGTCATTGTTCCTAAGTTTGAAATTCGCGTCATTATCAAAGAGTTCACAATGATCTGAAGTTGCAGCTAATTCCTTGGACAGAGAGTTCATGTTGTCTACGTGGTTTGGTGTTTTCCATCTCCGTCGGTCCTTGGGCAGGTAGTTGATATATATATTCTTGTGTTAGGTGCTTTCTCGTGGAAAGATGAACCATACACTTAACAGCTGCCTTAATTGTCCGGTTCCAAATCTTCATCTTTAGTACAGTCATTCATGCCGGCATGGATAATGGTAGAGTCGTACTTAACTGGATCCTGAATATTGGCCCCCCCCCACATGATTGTCTGTATAACTCTTCCACTGCGTATACACTTTACTGTCGTATTCTGGAGACCCAGCTTCCATGAATGTCTTAATTAGTGAGTCTCCTATGGAGGAGCCTGTTCCCTCTGATTGTACCAGTATCGTAGGTTTCTTTCACTGGTAACCCAAAACGTCCAAAAGTGAGACCAAAATCGTGTATTCTTAATCTACCACAACAATGAGGAATTATCTGTCAAAGGCCTTTCTGTTTCCCTTGAGAGTACATCAGGTATATAGGACGAATCAATTAACTTTACGACGGTATTGCAAAGCGACCCACCAATTTGGACTCTTTTTACGCTGCTTCTAAAATACACACGGGCACCCAACTTATTTGGGGGCGCGTCCATTGCTGTTGTATCACCTTCGCCCGACCTTGCCAAACACGTAGAACAGACGGCGGGTATCAGCCAGTACCCAAATGGTATTCTGAAAGGGAGACTAACTTTAGACCTGGGTTTAAACCAGGCTTAGTCCTACAAGATTGAACCTTTTATTCTTACAACATACTCTAAAGATGTGCTGTAAAGGGTGAGAAAATTCCTCATGGATGGGCTTTTCCCATACCCATCCATGAGCGAGTCTGCCAAACCCTCCCGGATTCTCATCAGGGAGGGGCTCCCTGCATTAGATTTTTTTGCACATTACTACAAATTTTGCAACCTCCCTGATTCAGGAAGGTTTTGCTCCCATTAGGTTACATGTTAAATTCTTAAAAACACTCCCTGATTTTATGTGAAACCTCCCGATGCTGAATGTAAATGTTGGCAGCTCTGCATGAGGAATTTTCTCACTGTTACATGTTCATATTTCACAGTATTTCTGAAAGGAAAAGGGTCCTCTCTTGTAGGACTAACCCTTGTTTAAACCCAGGTCTAAAGTTAGTCACCCTTTCAGAATACCAGCCTTT
This sequence comes from Ophioderma brevispina, assembly GCA_023653785.1. Classification (NCBI taxonomy): domain Eukaryota; kingdom Metazoa; phylum Echinodermata; class Ophiuroidea; order Amphilepidida; family Ophiodermatidae; genus Ophioderma; species Ophioderma brevispina. The sequence continues at coordinate 25,544 of JAMKCH010005913.1, forward strand.
GGGTATTACATTTATTTAGAAGAACAAGCCCTCAGAGGTATAGCTACCCATCAGTGATAACCAATCTTTCTGGCTATCCCCCCCAAACTAACAAGACAACTTGTGCAGCCAGGGTTTGGGAGTTTTCCCAAACTGACACACTCATGAATTCGGAAACCCTTCACAAAATAAATCACAGGTTTATTCCTTTAAGGTTTCCGAATTCATACGTGTGTCAGATGGGTCAGGCTACGGAAACTCCCCAGGGTTTTCCATTCTACTCTTATCAAATCTGATTGTGATGGATAGATACATGACTTTCTGTGCAAGGGACTGACAGCTTAACGTCCCTCCAGAGGATGGGATATTTTCATGGTTCATTTGTTCAAATCCAAAAGGAACCAGGGGATAATGGAAATGGAGTTTAAATCAGTAGTTCTCAAATTACAATCCAGACTTTAGTACCTGGTTAACTGACTTTGAACCTAGGACCCTTGACACCAAAGAGATATATCCTGATAACAATTGGGCTACGTACTCTATATAATCGTTAAGTCTGAAATGCTGTGCAAGAAATTTACGCCTGCATGTTATTTCACGCGAGCAATAATGTAGCATGGCTGCATCAGTCTCACGTCGCTGCAAAGACCTGATGTGGTAATAATAATAATAATATGCAGGCATTTATAAAGCACTCTTACACAAGTGGTATCACAGCACTGTACAATTATTATTATTACGCTACCGTTAGGAAATCGTCACAATCATTTCGCTTCATCTAGGAGGCTGCTCTAAGACATGCCTTACAAGCGCACATGCCTATCAGCACTTAGATTGTAATATCCCCCATAACAGCTCCCCAGATTTCGCTTGGGTCGACGAGGCAATTGCAATTAAGTATCTTGTCAGGGACACAAACAGTTGACATCATCGAACTGACGATTTACAATGTTCTTATGATCATGAGTTCTGCGCTGTATCTTTGCGCCACACATGCTCACGTGGTAGAGTGTAGATACAGCACTACTGCCATCTCTACTAGCCCTTCCACTCTCCTGAAAAAAATCTTCAAGTGAACAAGGGTCTCCAAAATTAATCACTTGGCTAATATCTAGGACAATAATACCTAAACCAAAAGCAATGGTACAAATTACAACACGAACAACACTGTTGGGGCGTGGGGACTTCCTCCGAGGACATGGAACTTCTGGGAGCTTGGAGGTTGTGTTGTGTGAAATGATTAAAAACTGTTGGATGTACTGTGTTGCGTGAACACGGACTGTTTAATACCATAGGCAGTAACACCGAGAAAGAAGACCACTGCATCAAAGGACAAAACAAATCAACCTTTGGGGGTGTCAACACTAGGATTAATTAATGATTTGACAATTGTATAAAAAACATAGGGATTACTCTGTAAATCACCTTCTAATTCAATCATGTTATAAGTAGAATATGAGAATGATTTAGTTTGGGAATTATCTAAAGAGTTTTCAAAACTAACTGACCGGAGGCATTCTCGCGCTGTGGCAGTAAAGCACCATGAAGCCTGTATCTGGAACTATTTCTCGGAGCTGGCCCAGCTTGAACATGGTCGAAATTCCTCTTCTCCAGTATATGGTCATCAACTGTGCTACGTCTGGGTGCTGTACAAACATCGCATAAATGGCGGTTTTCCATATTAAACACCCCCAAAGCTTTGCCTTTGATTCCATTCTCTGAATCGCCGTTTTCGTTTTCATCAATTTTTAAATTTATTTTTGGCCTATTAATGTATTAATAGAGCCTTTGGCCATCGCGTGGAAGAATTTGCCGCTTTGCCGCTGTTTTTAACGCCCTCATAGTTTTTTATGGCATGCTTGATTGCTCTGAAAAATTTTCAGTTTTGCAAGCTGTTATCTTATGGATGAAACTCATGGAATGGATTTTGAATTTTGGCGGGAAATGTCATTTTGGAAGGTGTTTTGTTGCGGGAATCTGATTTCAGTGTACACTTTAAAAATTCGATGTGTGTCCGTTCTTTGTCATATGAAGATTCGAGAGGGCGGTGTTTGTTTAATCGATCTGCAGTACGAGCGTGGGTGGATTTTGCGGCTATTGTGTCCTTGCAGCCGGAGTGAATGTTGTTGGTTTGAATGTGCCCTGTGTGATGCGTCGTTAGATCTACCTACAAACCCCGCCTTGGCTCCGATTCTCCTGCCTCTGACCATGCAACTTACTGTGTTTCTAATAAAAGTCCTGGCCTCTGTCGATCCAAAATGCGTTGTGTTTGTATGATATATATCAGTATAATATATAGTCCTTTTATGACATAATTTCATGATTAGCAGCCCCAAAATATTCCCAAGTTTTGATCCCTGTAAAGATTTTTCCCCCACGATAAAAACGTTGGTCAAGAGATAGTGGCCTTAAATTAAATATTCATGAACTCACACTGTTACACATGGAGTCTAATCATGTTTACACTCTTGGGTTTCCCAGGCTTTCCGTCCCTGAGGAGCACGGTGACTACGTTGACAGCCATCCTCGTGTCCCGTGTTGGCTATGATACACACCCAGCGTAAGTGCCCTCGACATTGTGAACAGTTGTTGAAAAAGAAATCCCCCCCTAATTTTTATGGAGAGAACAATTAATTCCATCTGTATTCAATCTACATAAGTAACATATTCATTGTTATTGTGCGAGATTAAACTTGAAGGACTTGTGTAAGGCGAGCAAATCGCGAATTAGCAGTGCGATTAGCCTAGCTACAACAAGCTGACTATTTACAACCACAACACAATTTTGAATCAAATTTGAACAAATATAAGCAGGGTTACGTGAGTTTGAAGCCTTTGCAGGATGTTGTTGTTCGGCAATTCCAATATCAGCTAATGGTTTATGTTTTACTGAATCAGAAAAAAAATATCTAGACCATATTCCTTTCAAGTTTTACTTTTAAAACCGTTTTCATAAATAAGGAACGACAAAAATTAAAGAATCAGCTTTACACCAAAGTCGACAGACCAGCTGGGAAGCGAATGTCCCCCGTTTTGCCCATTTTCACCAAGCTCAAGGTGATTTCGATCGATATTGCTCTCCCCAGTCCAGCCTCCCAGTCCCAGGTCAACGATCTTGGGCCGCCACAATTATTTCGCAGTCGTAAAATTTTTGTGAGTTGGTGCGCATGCCGGGTTACCGTACATTTCTCTCTCAGACTCAGTCAGACCCTTATGATCCCTTCAATTCCGTGCATAAAAAACACAATCGACAGAAATCAATTATTCATATTTTCTGTGTATTTTTTTCTAGTACAATCTCTTTTCAAATATTATTTAACATACAAATTAAAGGCCTACATCAGTTCATAGGCCGGGAGCGGACCGTGCAACGTGACATTACCCTAGCCCCCATGTATTAAATGGATCAAACCAAACAACAAAGTTACTAGCTTCCATTCATATGTTTATTGAAAGTAAAAAACAAACGAAACAACGGTACTTAAGTCAGATTATTTTTAAAAAGCATTTTAGGCAATGACTTACATAGATTTGAAATCGAAATAAATTATCATGTGTTTTTGTTTTATTGCTAAATAACCACGCTTTACAACTTGAAAAAGCTGTACAAAATGGCCGATGGCGAACCCCTCAGCGTGATATTATTTGAGAAGCAAAACACATGTTTTAGAACTCGGTTTAGAATATTTCATTTCACCGGATTTGCAAATTTGTAATCAGACATTACAGTGGTGTGAACGTGATATACCTTGGTCGGAGCTGAAAAGGTCATGAAAGATCATATAGTTGAAAGCTTAGACTGGCTTGGGGGAATTTCCCAGACCGTTTTTTTTCGGGTCGCCTTAAGCGACCAACTAGTAGAAACCACTTGCCTCAAAAAAATTGGCAAGATTCTATGTTTCTATAGCTGCAGGTCTTTCATTACATGTTTCTTTTTATGAACATGTCTACGTACTACTATTAATTTTGGATTTTAGTGTTGGGTGTGAAAGTGCGATTGTAATTTCAGACAAAGAATAACATAATTGCATGTTTGAAGGCCTTAAAAAAGCATTCTCTTTGATTTAGTCTCTGGGAACTTGCTTTTTGATGGGAGTTTGGTTAAAACGTGCAGGGATAGATAAAGGGTGGAGGAACAAATAGGAGAGTTATAAGTTAAGAAATGCATCAGCAGGCCACGTAGAGTTATACTGATTGAAGCTTTTACCATGTATTTTGGTTCGATATTATTTAAAAGACGAGTTTAGGTAAACATCTTATTGAAAGACAGGAGGTAGTACTCTTTTAAATTAAAGCTTAAAAATTTGAGGATTCAGTTTTAAACCATTTGTTTGCCACATTGGGCGTTTTTTCTATTTTCTGTTCTTTATTTGAAATGATAGGAAAGGATAGAAAAAAATAAATGTTAAATTAAAGCTTATACTTGGGATTCAGTTTTAACACTTTTGTTTGCGCCCATTGGGCGTTTTTTCTATTTTCTTTATTTGAAATGACAGAAGGTGTACCTTTGTAAATTAAAGCTTATAACTTGGGGATTCAGTTTTAACATTTTGGGCCCAATTGGGCGTTTATTTCTATTTTCTCTTATTTGAAATGATAGGAAGGTAATAACCTATGTTAAATTAAAGCTTATACTTGGGGGATCAGTTTTTAACACATTTTTGGCGCCCAATTGGGCGTTTTTTTCTATTTTCTTTATTTGAATAATAGGAAAGGTGTAACCTATGTTAAATTAAAGCTTATAACTTGGGGATCAGTTTTAACACATTTTGGCGCCATTGGGGTTTTTTCTATTTTCTATTTGAAATGGACAGGAAGTTGTAACCTATGTTAAATAAAGCTATACTTGGGATTCAGTTAAACATACATTTTGGGCGCAATTGGGCGTTTTTTTTTTTAAGGTATTTCTTTATTTTGAAATTATAGGAAGGTGTACCCTAGTATGAAAGCTGATAAACTTGGGGATTCAGTTTTAACAATTTTGGCGCCCAATTGGGCGTTTTTCTATTTTCTATTATTTGAAATGACAGGAAAGGTTTAACCTATCTTAAATAAAGCTTCTAACTTGGGGATTCAGTTTTTTTTAACACATTTTTCGCCAATTGGCGTTTTTTTCTATTTTCTATTTTAATATAGGAAAGGCGTAACCTATGTTAAATTAAACCTTCTAACTTGGGGATTCAGTTTTAACACATTTTTGCGCCCAATTGGGCTTTGTTCTATTTTCTTTTATTTTTAAATAGAGGAAGCGTAACCTATGTTAGAATTAAATCTTAATGAACTTGGGGATCATTCAGCTTTAACACCTTTTGCGCCCAATTGGGCGTTTTTTCTTCCTATTTTCTTTATTTGAAATGACAGGAAGGTGTACCCTTTGTTTAAATAAAGCTAATTATAACTTGGGTGTGGGGGGATTCAGTTTTAACATTTTGCGCCCATGGGCGTTTTTTTTTTTTTCTAATTTTTTTATTTGAATGACAGGAAGTATACCTATGTTAATTAAAGCTATAAAAACTTGGGGATTCAGTTTCTACACAAAAGGTTTAAAATAATACAACTTTTCTATTTTTTTATTTGAAATGACAGGAAGGTGTAAACTATGTTACTTAAAGCTTAGAACTATGTGATGTCAAATGTCACACACCACAGTCAAAGGTGAACGGAGAGATCAAGTAGACAAACAGGTGATTGGTTCTATGCAATCTTATGCTCATGTATCAAACACACTTTATTCATTATGAGATTTCTTTTTATAACAGGTATTTCTGTAATAAAAGTGCAACTTAAACTAGAAAACCATCTACTCTACTCCTTTAAATGCTATTTTAATTTTGTTCTTATTTCTTGTAAATTAATGCCCCATGGCGACCCGCACAGTTTTTTTTTGATCTTGGTTTTAATCATCAGTGACATTGGAACCCAACGCGACGTTTCGGGAATGGAGGGGGGACTCATTTAGTATATTTATTTTTCGCACCTAATTTTGGAGAAAAACGACTCGTACTTCAATTTTATTACCTTGTTATTTTTATTTTTCCTTTTCTCTCTCTCTCATTTCGTTTTTCTTTCTTTCTCCCCCCCTCATTTCCCGCTAGATTCCAGATTGTCCCCCGGAAGGAGCCTCAAATACCCCTTTTCCCCGCCATGGCCTCACCTGCTCGCGCGTGTTTGTGTATGGTCATGATGTTCCTTAGTCAATTTTTTGCTTTTTTGGTGGCATCGGGTACGCAGATTTATACTTTATAAGCGTAAAATGAGCCAAGCACTTCTTTAATCTTGGGATTTTATGAAATAATAAACAAGAAGCATGCTACTGAGATGTTCTTCTATTACTAATACTAATACATCATTAATGATTTTGTATTACAATCAGAAAGTGATTAGAGATCGGACAGCTTATGAATATGCAAAACACAAATTTGTTTTGAAAATTTGATTAAAACACCCGCATCGGAAATATCTGATTCAGCTTTTATTACTAGTATATTGATGCATAGTTTCCTGTAAGGGCTACGATGATGAAACTTGGTAAAAGCTGGGGCCGGTGGGATGACATGTTGTGATCTCTTGTGACCTTGGTGACCTCATGTGACCTTTACCTCATGTCAGTCAAAATATTAACCCTTTCCCCAAAGCTTGTGTACAAGTTATCTGGTTCCATAAGGCGTATAATGAGGTAACTGTTGGAAGTAAGCAGATTAAAGAGTTTTCCATCTGAGTAGACGTTGGCGTATGTACGGGCGAATTTACATATGCAAATGAGCCTAATTAATATCAAAAAAATCTGCGTAATCACTATATTTTTGAAACAGTTCATTCGATATGCAGGATTTTTCACTGCATCAAAACCCATTATGGTTCGCAATCTTTTGCCATTCAAAGTTGTGTACATGGGCTTATGAATGCAATGAGCGAATTAAATATGCATAATTGCTGTATCGCTTACACCATACATCGGATATGCCAAATTCCTTTACTACATGAAAACACAATGCCATACATCTTGTGTGTGATCATGAGGGGAAGAGCTGATGTTGTTATAGAAGAGGGAACCCAGCGGTGTATGTTGGAGGAGAACGGTGGGGTGTTTGGGGAGGGGGAACGTGAGGGTGGGGTGTTGGGGCGGGGCCGTGAAGGTGGGTGTTAGCGCAGGACAGTTTGCGGTGTTTGGTGGGAAGGTTGGGAAGTTTGGTGTGTTGGGAGTTGGAGTGCACTCGGAAGTGGTAACTTAGGGGGTCAGGGTGGGGTGCATTCGGGGATGGGGAAGGGTAAGGTGCTCTGGGGAGGGGGCATGGTAGACAGTTGGGGAGGGTGCAAATCTGGAAGGGGGTGAAGTGCATCTTTTGTGACGTCCATGTCCACCTTTGGTGCTCATCCATTGGGTATGAGTCGTGCATCAGGCAGGAGCGGTTGTGCCTCAGGTAGGGGATGGGTGGGTGATTGACCCTCATGTGACCTGTGAACCTCATGTGACCGTATGACCCCATGTGAACCGTGGTGACGCCCATGTGACCATGGTGACCCATGTGACCGTGGTGACCCATGTGACCGTTTGACCCCAATGTGACCTTGACTGACCCCCATGTGACCCTTAGGTGACCCCATGTGAGCTTGGTGACCCCATTGTGACCTTGGTTGACACCAGAGTTTACCCCAAATGACTTGGTTGACCCCAAGTGACCTTGGTGACCCCAATTGACCTTTTGACCTTGGTGACCCCAGGAGACCTGGGTGACCCATGTGACCTGGGTGACCCAGGTGACCTGGTTGACCCAGGTACCTTGGTGACCCCAGGTTACCCCAGTGACCGTGGTGACCCATGTGACCTTGTGACCCCCACATGACCTTGTTGATCTCAGGTTACCTCGGTGATTCCCATGTGACCCAGTGACCCCATGTCCATGGGGAAAGGTAGGAAAGGGGGTGTTGTGGGAAAGGTGGGGAGGGGAAGTGAAGGGTGGGTGTGTTTAGGAGGGAACGGGTTGGGTTTTGGGGGAAGATTAGGGTATTGGGTTGTGGATTGCGTCGGGAGGGTTGGGGTGCGTCGGGGAGAGGGGTTCGGGTGCGTCGGTGAGAGGTCGGGTGCGTCTGTGAGAGGTCAGGGTTCGTCGGTGAGGGGGTCGGGGTGGTGTGGATAGTGGGAAGGGGAGGGTAAGGGCCATATTGTGGATGGGGCATGGTAGATAGTTGGGGAGGGGGCAGGGTAATAGTTGGGGAGGGGAATGGTTAGATGTTTGGGAGGGGCCATGGTATATAGTTGGGGAGGGTTCATCGGGAGACGGGGTGGTGATCTTTGTGACCTCATTTGACTTGGTAACCTCTGTCACCTTTGTTGCCATTCATTGGGAGGGGTCGGGTGCATCATGCATTAGCGTGGAGGGTGCATCAGGTAGAAATGATGTATTGACCTCAATGTGGACTATGGGTGGCCTCATGTGACGCGCTTGGTGACCTCATTTGACCTTGGTGACCCCATTTGACCTTGGTGACCCATGTGACTTGGTGACCCATTTGGACCTTGGTGACCCCATTGACCTCGGTGACCCCTTGACCCCCTCGGTGACCCCTTGGACCTCCGTGACCCCATGACCCTCAGGGACCCCATGGAGCCTCAGTGACCCCCATGTCATGGGAGGCTGGGGTGTTGGGGAAAGGTGGGTGTTTGGGGAAAGGGTGGGGAGTGGAAGTGAAGGGTGGGGTGTTTAGGGAAGGGAACCGGGTGGGGTTTTTCGGGGGAAGGTTCGGTATTGGGAGGTGGTGGAGTGCTTCTGATAGGTTGGGTGCGTCGGTGAGAGGTCAGGGGGGGTGCAAGTCGGGGATGGGGAAGGTAAGATGCATTGGGGAGGGGTATGAGGTGATGTGACTTTGTTGACTTCATGTGACCTTGGTGACCCCATGTCACCTTTTGGTGCCATTCATTGGGAGGGGTCGGGTGCATCAGCAGGAGTGGGAGGGAATCTTTATTTTATAGAGCAAAAATCAGCTTTAAAATAAAGCTATTAATAGGCCACTGCATCATTGATGCTCTGGTTTTGAAAATATGGCCAATGCGGGCTATGAACTACGCCGTCCACACTGACGAACAACAGGCGACATCCATATGGCCGACTTCAAATTGAATTTGGTTGATCTCAACAGCTGTTTGAACGTCCATTTATTATGACAAAACCAAATAAAATCGAAAATTATCGCGGCGACACACTTTTTGGACAACTGATTTGGAATATTTAGTCCACTAACTACATTTTTTTTAAATTAATTTACAACATACAAATTATGACTTTTGTAGGCCTATATGGCAAATTCCAGCAATGAATTTTGCTGACATTTTGCAGCGATGATATCTCTCTTGCATGTCCCCTATTATATCCGTTGTCAAAAAAATTGTGTCGCCACTGGCTTAAATTGTTCTAAAAATAAAAGAGACAATTTGTATGGGGTCAACAGCTGTGATCTTGCTCATTTCGACAAAAATATGTTCATTTGAATTCCCGTAACAGATCAGAATTGTGCTTTTTTCTGCGGCGTTGTCTAGTTTTCATCAAAACAAAACCAATTTTTGTCCAGATCTTCTTCATCTTCTGTGGGATGACTGTTAGGGTGCACTACTTTACCAGTGATTTTTAGGAACTTGAAATGTTTTGGATTATTTTATTGGATTTTTTGATTTTTTAAACACAAGGGGAGGGATTAACCAAACAAAAAGGTCATCAAAAGTAACCATCACACAAAAGGGCCTTGTAAAAAGACCACCTAGTGGGCTGCGAAACCTCCTATATAGTAATTTTCATGGTCAATGACAAATCCCTTAAAGCAGAAATAATTTTTGTGATGTCACCACTCACCAATAGCTACAAATACAAAATGTCAAATTCTTCAAACATAGATCAATCTGCAACATCATATTAGCACACTGCTATACTTTTAAAGACACTATCCATGATTTGCTAACTGCCACTGACAGAAGTATAAAATCACATATTATTGCATAAAGGACTGCGCTTCGGCTTTATTCACACTTTCAGGGTGATCTAATACATGGGAAAGCATTCCAAATATGCAAAAAAACCGGGTTCGAAAAAAATGGGGGCGCTTCTTTTCTGGAAATCTCATGTCTCTTTAAAGGAAATATGTTCAAGATTTTTGTCACGCTCAGTTTGACTTACATCATAAAATATATGTACATACATCCGAATTCCCGAAAAAATAATCAAATTTGAGGTAAAATTAACAAATAGAGCATTTTTTCAATTTTTTGCTTTTTTGACATATACGAAGAAAACGGGGCGGATTTTTCGCCACGGCTTCATTGATCAAAAGCGCCCATTTTGCTCTCCCTCCTCGTGACGTCAAAGTGATGCCCAAACAACGTGTTGAATTGTTCTTTGCTGACACTGTAATATTGATGGATTATGAGTAATAGTAAAAATTTGAAAATCAGTTACAGAATGACATATTTTGTTGTTCATGTCTTTGTGTTTTAAATTCTTATTGATATCAAAACCATCGATCACAGTTATGGAAAGTGGCAACACTGCGATATGATGGTTACAGACACAAACGACGTAAATTATGGATTGTCTCACTTTGACGTCACCATTTGCCTGCGAATGGATTTTTTGTCGGATCGTTTTCGAGTAGCTAATTGGGCTGAAATTGAAAGGGCAATCCCAACAAATGTGTACAATTTTTTCAACTTATTTTGAATTTATAGTAATCTAAATGTTACTTAAGCTTTCCATCCATACCAAATTTTCCAAATATTCAGATCATGACATATTCCTTTAACGGGGGGAGGCCCCATTTAGAGAAGAAGTTTGTTAAATTTGATAAGATTGGCCTTCACTCCAAAACCTCATTTGTTCAGTTTTTCGCGCCGATATTTCAATTCAAATTCCGTTTATATGGATGCGAGAGCTTAAAACGTGATTTTGTAACCCCCATAGAGTACTCTTTAAAATTACTAATTGTCGACCAAAAATGGGGCACATTTTCGCTCAGAACTTGAACTTAACTCCAACCAAAAGAAACATCATTTTGGCTCTAATATTTCAACAGGTAAATGAGAAAATAGTAGCTTCTTCTGATACCAAAATGTTGACCACTTCCAATCCGGTAAAATCTGGGCTTTCTGGGGACGAGGCTATTAGCGATCGGGCCATTGACCTTTAAGTGGTTTTGTCTACCAGTCATTGTTCCTAAGTTTGAAATTCGCATCATTATCAAGAGTTTTCACATGATCTGAAGTTGGCAAGCTAATTCCCTGTGTACAAGAGTTCATGTTGTCTCGTGGTTTTGGTGTGTTTCCATCTCCGTCGGTCCTTGGGCAGATAGTTGATATATATTTTTCTTGGTGTTCGGCTGCTTTCTCGTGGAAAGATGAACCATACACTTAACAGCTGCCTTAATTCTTAAGTGTCCCTGTTTCCAATCTTCATCTTTAGTACAGTCATTCATGCCGGCATGGATAATGGTAGAGTCGTACTAACGGTATCCTGAAATTGCAATGATGTCGGTATAATCTAACTCTTCCACTGCGGTATAACACTTTATGTGTAATTCTGGTACCATCCTTCATGATGTCTAAATATTGAGTCTCCTATGGTAGCCTGTTCCCCTCTGATGTACCAGTAATCAGTAGGCTTCTTCACTGGGTAACCCAAAAACGTCCAAAAGTGGACAAATCGTTGTATTCTTAATCTCTTACACAATGAGGAATTATCTGTCACGCCCTTTTTCGTTTCCACTTAGAGTAACCTCATGTATAGGACGAATCACTAACTTTACGACCCTGTATACAACAGCCTACCACTCCACTTTGACTCTTCTTTAACGACGCTAAAATACAACGGCAACCCAACTTTATTTGGGTGCATTGCTGTTGTATCACCTTTTCGCCCGACCTGGCAACCCGAGAACAGATGGGTATCAGCCAGTACCCGAGATCGATTGCAAGCGGTGACTGGTTCTGTGAGCCAAGCCCATGCCGTTAAAATTTAATGCCCTGCAATCAACCGTCTCAACCACATCAATAATTCGGATGTAGAAGGGAAGGCGTAATCAATATTCTCATTTCGGGAGTACTACAATGTATTTTTGTCATTTTTATTGTAATAACCCAAATTTGCTCTGGAGTCTCTTTCTTGTATACTGCTACCGCTGTAGTGAACTTAAACAATTTTGATATTTTATCTTAGAAAGTGCGTAGACATATGTTGTTACGGTACTACCAATTTTCCTGCCACATATAGGTGTTGGGGCGGGGTGATTATATGTTGCGGGGGGTATGGTGAGGGGGTGGTGGGTGTGTGGGGTATTGGGCAGGAGGTGGGGTGTTTGTGAGGTGTGGTGTTGTGAGTTGGTGGGGGTGTTTTATGAGGTGTTGGGAGGGGGTGGTTGGTGAGGTGTTGGGATGGGGTGGGGTGTTTGTGGCATGTTAGGGAGGGGGGTGTTGTTTGTGGGTGTTGGGGATGGGGGTTGTGGGTGTTGGGAGGGGTGTTGTGGGTGTTGGGGATGGTGTGGGTTGTTGTATGGTGGTTGGGAGGGGTGGATTGTTGTGGGGTGCTGGGAAAGGGGTGGGGTTTGTGTTGTCTTGCAGCTTGTGTTGCAGGGGTGTTGGGGAGATGTGGGTGTTGGGGGAGGAGGTGGGGGTGTGCAACCAACAAAACATACAAGCAGCCGCAAGCACCAGCACAACAATTGCAAAAGCAGGGTGTTATTGGGA
>JAMKCH010005914.1:0-81534 GCA_023653785.1 Ophioderma brevispina
TCCACCACCCCCACTAACCATATCCCCTAGGTATGTGAACTCCTTCACTGACTCCACCTCATCACACAACTTTTCCTCCTGTTCCACTATCCCTCCAGCTCCCTTCTCACATCTTCTGCACACAAAATCTTTTGCCAAACTAGGGGTCACTCTCTTCATCTTCGTGCATCTCCCATGGATCCATTTCCCACATTTCTCACACCACACTGAATTTGCTTTTACTCTCTTCCCACACACACCACATGGGTCTACCTTACTCACTACCACCTCCCTCTCCACCCCACTCACCAGCACCTTTGTCTTCCCAAGGTCCACCCCCAGACCCTTACTCTCAAAAGCCTTTTTATTTTATGATGATAAACCTAAGAATGTTTTTGTCAGTGGTCACAGAAATTGCAATGCTTTTATGGAAAGTAGAATGATCATTTTGTAAAAAATGGATAAAGATAATCATGAAAGGTACATTCATTTGATAAAAAATGTGCAAAATCTGAGCATTTTCATACTGTAGGTCATAAAAAGGTATTCACAAAATAAGTGATTTACCCCTCTCTCACACAGCTGTTTGAATGTCTCATTTTTTGTGATAAAACAAGAATAAAAAAATATCAATGGCGGCACACTTTTGACAACTAATTTGGACTATTTATTTCACCATCTATATCCTGTTCAAATTTGATGAAATTTCATTGCGGGCAAATATGATTTTTCATAAAAATCTAGTTTTACACGTCTTTCAATGGGGAATAAGCATATAGAGGGCGCTATAACATATAAATTATGACCTTTGTAGGCCTATATGGCACAATTCCCACAATGGATTTTTCTGATTATTTCAGAGGTAATAGCTCTTGCATGTCCCTACTTATATCAGTTGTCAAAATTGTGTCGCCATTGCTTAAAATTGCTCTAAAAATAAAAGAGACAAATTGCATGGAGCCAAACAGCTGTGCTCAATGCAAGATTTTATTGGTAGGTTTCCTAGAAAATGAACTATTAATACAGAATGATGTTATCATGTTCCATTCTAAACAATTTTAATAGTTGATAATAATTTTGGTAAGATAAGCTTGGCAAGAGATTTTATGTGTGAAAGATGCAAGAAAAGAGCTGGAGGGATGGAAAAGTTGTAAGATGAGGTGGAATTGGTGAAGGAGTTCTTGTACCTGGGGGACAGGGTAAATGTAAATGGTAAATGCATGGATGTAAGGCAGCTGTGACAGCTAGAGTAAGGTTTGGGTGGGTGAAGTTTAAGGAAGGTGGAGAGTTGCTACATGGGAAAAGATTTCCTTCATGTAGCCCCTGTGTTGCTCCTTCTATACCTTCACATAATGAGAATTAGTCCAAACAGCAGTGGAGTGTAGTATAGGTGAATTATATTTCATTCATTATGATGTTTGTTTTAATGATTTATGCATCTATGCCTATTTTAATACTCAGCTGAAGACACCCGAATTCCAGATGTGGAAAACTTCCATGTTGTGGATGCCTCATCAACAACACTCACCCTTGCATGGGATGATCCAAATCGCTATAATTTTGATGTCTATAGACTGGAGTATGGGCCTGCCATTGGTCACCCCACTTCACCTTTTGAAATCCCCAAATATGAGACCTCAATTACACTAACCAATCTGGTTCCGCTCACCGATTACCAGTTCAGTTTGTATGGAATACGCAGAGTGGAAGGTGCTGAGGAAACTGGCGAAATTGCATATTTGGATGGATCAACAGGTATGGAGTGATAGAGTTTTATGCTGGTACTCTCAAATGGAGTCTGACTTTAAACTCAGGTTTAAACTAGGGTTAGTCCTTTATGGATAGACCTTTTTAATTTGAACATTTCTGAAAGTGTAATATAAAAGATGAGAAAATTCCTTATGGATTAGCCAAAATTCCCCATTCATGAAAGAATATGTTTTTTTCCCCTATTACGTCACACTTAAGTTGTATACTGAAAGAAAAAATATTCATTCATGATGAAGTAACCCTGGTTTTAAACCCTTTGAAAATACCAGAATTATTCATTGTTTTCCTAAATTAAAGGTGCAACAAGAGATTTTGAGGCACCCAAATATTGTGTCATAATAGTAATTTCATATAGATTAGACACTCAATAGATTTCTTACCCTGTATTTGGCTACAGAGATGTCTTAAAAGAGAGAAAAGGGTGATTTTGTTTTGCTTATATTTCAATATAAAACATAGGCTGAATTTCGTATTTGCTCCTATACAAAATTATAAATTTCGCAATTTTTGTACCAAAGAAACATTTCTCAGCTTAATCCTTTTAGATGGTGATATTTTTGGTGGAAAGCATTACATCGGGGCAAAAATCAGTACTTGCGATTTTTTAGGGACACTTGATATGTGAAATCTCTCCTTGCACCTTTAACATATACCAAAATGCCAATATTTCAAACATTGCTAACATGCTAACTTCCAGGATATTTGAAAAATTCATTTAATGGTTCTTTGCTGCATAAAGCCAGAATTCAGAAGCCACAAACAAGCAGTTCTTTCATTTCTATCAGCTAGTTATAAATAAGTTAAATCTAAACCCTACCTTGGACAAGGCAAAAATTAATCATTTATTAGACTCTTAAATAAAAATTATTGGCATAATTAAGTAAAAATTTACAGGAATTTGTACAAAGTAAAAAATTAACATAATTATAAGAAAATAATGGAGTAAAGCACAATATATTACACTATGAATGTAATATGTTGGGGGGAAACAGAACTTTGTCTTAATGTCAATAATGAAGTAACTTTCCATTATAACAATAGGTTTTTAAAATCCTTCAGAGTGTCAGTGGTACTTATAATCAAATGATAACAATAATAACAACCTCAATAATTCCTAACTTCAATTCTTACAGAGGATGGCCAGTTTGCAATATACATTGGTACTGTCACTGATACGACCATTGCATTGACGTGGGGCACGCCCTTCAGCTCTGTGACACAATATGAGATACGCTATGAACCTGCTATCCCAGGCCAAAGCAACACCTTGACGGTCCCTGCCACCAGTCTCCGTTCATTGCAATTGTCTGGTTTGTATCCTGATACATTGTATACAGTATTTGTTGTGGCAAGAAGTGGTACCTCCTTTGTGACAGAAGAAAGAACTACAGTTAGAACTAGTAAGTATAGAAACATTTTTCTTTAAAAAATTGACAAAAAAAAATAAATAAAAATAAAACTGCATTCTTGCAGATTGAGGTCATTATCTTTGGGAGATTTTTGCTTGAATTAAAAAAAACAACAATGTTCCTCCAGGTTGAACTCCGAGTTTCTTCCCATATTTTCCTTTTTACGTTGTCCTGCTTGTTTTCCACAGAACGACCAGCCCTGACTATTCCGTTAACTGGTCTCCATTTAAGGTCAACCTCAGTTTTGATCTACATACCTGTACCGCCCTTCGATGACTATGATGGATTCCATGTTGATGTAAACCTCTTCCAAAGCACCGGAGGTTGGGGCTACCGCATTCAAGGACCCATCTTTGTAGCCCGCTCCGGCTGCCCTCATGTTCGAATCACAGGTTTACATCCAAACACACAGTACACAGTAACAGTAGTCGCTGTTAAAGAAAATGACATTGATGGATATGACGTATTGACAAGCGAAGAACCACTGTTCCTGCCGACGTGTGAGTAGATTGTTTTGTGTTAGCAAACTTGGGTTTATGCTGACATTTTGGTGGGAAAAGGTAATTTTGGGTGACAGCTGGCATTTCCTATGTGATGGGGGCAAGGTCAGATATGGGTACTGTCATTTATGGGACTTGAAGATGTGGGGATGTCAGGTGGATAATCTAGGGCTAAATATCTAGTAAAAAGTCATATTTCATCTGAATGGCAATATTTTAGTTATTGTTTTTTTAAATATGAACCAATGTTTTCTGAAGTTCAATTAAAACAATATTAGCACATTTTTTTGAAGAGCGCCCCCAATTTTTCAAAGAATTTGAGATTTTTACATGGTTGCATTGGTAACTGGCTAGTAAACTATACCTGTGAATGGTTAAGCTCTACAATGTGTATGTGTCGCAAACGAAGGAATTTTGTAACTAGAATAATTAATATCGGGATCCCGATAATAATTCAACGGCTGCTGGACACGGCCTTCCAATATGAAATAGCCGGGAAATAGCGCCATGTACGTATCTACGCTCATCTATTAGTTTTTTTATTGGTTCAGGCAAGTCAAGTTAGAGGTCATTTTCTTGAGGTGGCACTATTTCATCATGGACAGACATAAACTTAGCATTTCCAGCTCTGCCGTTAAGTACAATCTGGGATCCCAATTCTAATTACAAAAATCGCTCATTTTATGATAAATACGCATTTTTGAGCATTCTCGTTCGAAGGTGTAGTTTTCTAGACAATTACCAACATAGCTGTGCAAAAATATCAAATTTTGAAAATTGGGGGTGCTCTTCAAAAAATGTGCTAATATTGCTTTAACTGACAGATCAAATTTTGGATAGGAGAATAAGCTTTGATTAGAAAAGAGGAATTTGAGTTAGGTGGAAGGAGAAATCATTGTCTTTTGCATCAAGTTACCGACATGTTGCTGATATTCATTTCACTCTAAAACATGGAGTTTAATGCTACTAATCCATTTAGTTTGTGTTTTGTAACTTTGTGTAATATTTGATCTCTGTAAGTTGGTTAGTACTCATAAACCTTTGGTAGGATCACCTAGCAAGTTATATTGTATGTACCATTATGGTAATTGCGTCTGGGTACTAAACCTTTCTGCGCACAAAGAAGAAATCAAAGTATTTATGGGAGAGCGTGGCGGCACTGTTCGGGGTATTCGCCTTTGGTGCAGAAGCCCCGGTTCAATCCCCGGTGGGTCCACTTGCTGGGATTTAATGGGTACCAAATTCTGGATTTTGATTTTAAGACTTTGATTGAAAACTGAATTCCGCTCTCCCCGTGGTCATTTGGACTTGGCAAACAACCATGAGACTACCCGTCTTCGGAGGGGACGTTAACCGTCGGTCCCATGTAAATGGAGATACGCTGTATATATAATCGCAGCCAGTGTCTATAAGAGTAGGGTGAAAAGAAAACCCCTGGCTGTCCCAATTCGTTGGATCCCTGGGCATCATTGGAAAGCAGTGTCTGAACACTGATCTAAACCAAGCTAAATGGACAACAATAAAAAGTAATATGTAATAAAAAAATAGTAAAATAAAAATAAATATAGGCAGCCTTTATTTACCCATGGACATGCCATTTTGTGTGACACCAATGGTTTATTGTAGGTATCCTTTTCTCTTCTTAATTTTTCTTTTCTTTTCTTGCATACATCCCTTGCACTCCTCTCGAGATCAGGCAATCCATGAACTGGGCGGATTTCATTGAAATTACTTGGCTGCCTGGTGCAGGGGATTTCAGCAACTATCTGCTTGAGTTTCATTTCCCTGTTGGCCCTGTCACCCAACAAAACACACTGAGCACCATCATTAACTCTACGAATGACTATAGAAAGTGCAAAGGCGGTTTGAGAGTCGTCTCCAGGAAAGCATACACCATAAGGCTTGTACAGCAGGGTTTTTACTACAGTTGAGAATGTCATTACCCATGACAACACGTGAGTATAGTGGATCTTATCTTCCACGATCGGGGCCGTATGTATGTATTCGCAGCTATTATTGCTCGTGCTCGCATCGAAATGCATCTTTAAACCTGTGTGTGTGGACAACCTCAGCACTGAATGTTGCAAAAACCAAAGTCACTGAGGCTGTTGGTTAGTCAGTTTGATTGGACGAAGGGGACGAGATTGTATTAGCGTGATGTAAATTGGTCATACTTATAATGACCCCTACCCTTTGCTTAAGTGAGCCACTGTCCCTCGGTGGTATTCCTGTTTGTGGGCTCTTTCTGTGAAACATGTATTACTTAGTGCGTTGCATTATGCATTATCGAGAAAATATTGGTGTGCCAGATTTGAAAACATTATTTCAAGATATTAGTCCTCTTTCAGTGATAATTTCCTTAAGAGAGGCTATTCTGTTTAAATATTTTTTAAATTTTTTAAAATGTGGACTTGAATTTATTGTGGTGAAATGTTTTATAAAGATTTGATTTTTTTACACGTATCGACATGAGATGACACAATTGGTGTTGAGTTGTCGTTTAAACCTTTAATACTCAACCTACTGACTCAGGAAGTATGACCAAAGCACTATAGAAGCCTGTACACTCATTTTTTGTGTTAGAGATTATGTGACTATTCAGGGTTCAATTATATTAGCTGAGGGGCCAGAGAGTGCCGTAACCTGTTGGAAAGTTCCCTAATTGAGGGCCAATCCCTGAATTTCTTTATGTTCCCTTTATACTTTAGAGTAATTGAGGGCCGAATCACTGGTTGGTGGCCGGATTTGGTCCTGCGGGCCTCCTATTGAGAACCCCCTGGACTATATCATGGCAAATAGTATTAGTTTTTGGGTTAATATGATATCAGATTAAAGGAGAACTGAATTAAGAACAAAATCATATTGTGCACATTTTCTTTCACAAGAACCCAACCCTCAAACCAACCTTGACTTTGTTCCATGCGCCAATGATCGCTAATGATCAGGTGGTCTGAAGCTGACTGTAACCATGGAGGGCATGAAGTGGGCTACACCCTCAAGGAGCCGTAACATCTCCCATCAGCACTGCTTGACAAGAGAGTACACTCAGTGGTCTATTATGAGACAGCGTAACTGTACTGTATTCTCTTATGGGAACTAACCGACTAGGGTGTACAGCGAACCACTCACAGTCATACAAGAGACTCATACACAGTGATTTCTTAGTCTTTTTTTATTGTCAATAGTCCTGTGTTTTTTGTGTTTTTGATTCCGGCTTAATATAGACCGGATTCAATAGCCACCATGTTGTTGGAGCCAGAAATAGACGATTCCATAATACATACATTCACCTGTCAATTATCCCTTTGCAATCGCTAACCATGGATCGATTGACAGCTGAATGTATTGTAGGTCCTGGAATGTATGCATCGTGTCCCCAACATGTCTGGTGGCTGACTATCATATTGAATATTCTGTTTTGAGTTACCTCTTAACCATCAAGAGAAAGATAATTATTATTCAATTTAAAATTTAGGATTAGCACTGGTATTAGATTGAACTTTTTGTTGCTAGGTGAATATAGGCAGTTAATTCATTTTTGCAATGTTTCCCCCTTGGTGTACAACTATTTAACATGTTCGCCTATCATTTTCGCTCTTCTCCCCCCCCCGCCCACCACCCCCCGCCCGTCACTACCACTACATCAAGAGATGACGTACCACAGTATTATCCAACCATACTGCTCAGATTTGTGTAATTGTACATAAAGTCTCCATAAGATGGAGGAATGTAACTAAGGAATATTTTTCTAAAATGCATTGTCATTGGAACAATTGTATTACTTCAAGAAAACATGATATAAATAAAATTATAGTTATTTATGAAAAGAAATTGGATCAAAAACAAGATCAAGCAAACAAACAAAAGATGTATGTCCAGCCTGCAATTGTTGTATGTAATGGTACTAAATGATATAACAGCTTTCTCTAAATATCACATGTCATTGAAATACATTGCGATCAAGAATCAACTTTTAGCATCTGGCACCCTCTGGTGTAAAGAGTACCCCTGTAGGAAAAAGGAGCCGTTTTTTAAGATCAATGGACTTGTACCTAGCCGTAGTAATAGGATGTTTTCTTGTGGATTGTGAGTTTTTTGGGTGTTTTTGTTTAATTCAAGTAATATTTTTTGTCTCAAGATCACATTTTTTTGACAAAGAATTGTAATTATGTAAGGTAAGCAATTCAAAAAATAATTTTGATAGGGTGAACCAACTGTCAATTGCTTTTGATGCTGAAAACGAAACATATGTGTACGTCACAAGCCAAATAATGACGGCAGTTTATTCTTTCCTTTTTGATATCTTTAGTGCCTGGCGATCCTGGTGATATTCGTATAGAAGATTACCCCGACTGATTCTGTCACGATATCCTGGTTTGCTGTCAGCTCAGTGGGAAAAGTAAGTAGTAACGCTAGCTATGATAATAAAAAAACATTCCAAAATACCTGGGGGTTAGTCCTGTAATTGATTGCAAGATGGATTTAGTACATAAGATTGAACATGTCTCCAAAACATTTGGAGAGTTAAGAAAAAATTATGTTAGAATCTAATAGTATCAATGAGGTTTGGGGATTTTCCCTTTCAAATAAGTTGTTTGATGTATTCCTTGATGTGTTCTTGGGGGGTGCAGACCAACAGAAATATTTGTTAATATATTCCCTGAGGGCTGATTTTATGGTTATTCAAAGGGTTAATAATGTTTTCAGAGCAAATCAAAAACAATGGTAAGAAAAATCTTTTGGTTTGTACAAATCATTAAAATTAGCTGTAATTGAATACCACATTTTAATATAGTTATCATACATTTTCTGTATATCCAATAAATTTTGAGGTTATGATTAAACCAGATCAGAATTAAAACCACAATTTGTTTCAAGTTACGTAGTTTTGCCATATAAATTAGGAAAAAGCCAGTTATGGCAAAATACACTTTATATTTCAATGCTGACCAAATGTACTTTACAAAAGAAATATAATGCTTGATATGTGGTTATTTCCAAACATTTTTATAGCTTGATCTTACTCTTTTTTAGTTGTCTGACACTATAGGCCATTAATTTTATAGCAAAAGACCGGCACTCATAGAATATTTTTTTGGCAAAACTCGTATCTCTGAGTTACGTAGCTTTGCCATGAAATAATAGGCGAATTTTGAGAGAAAAATTACACGTAACTAAGAGAATACGCAGTTTGCCGGAAAAATAAGCCTTCAGAATGGTAAAAAGCAACTGAGTTCGATGTGCTATCTCAGAAAGAAGCATTTGTTTTTGGCTGTAAGATTTTTTGAAATGAAAGTAGCTCCCCCAAATTACCCAGAAATAACTTTAATCTCAAAAAGTCAAAAGTTCAGTTACGTAGTCTGCCATAAAGGGCCCATGTATGATAGTAGAGATCTACTTGGATGGTTACTCAGAGGCTATACCATGTTATAATTGTATTAAGCCAAGGAGAATTTGTAAGAAGGTAGTAGACTCAGGTGGGTTACATCAGTAGCCATTTGTTCATTATGCACAAAGCACTAAACAGACCTAAAAACACATACTGAAGTCCCCCGCAAATCCATCTAGTAGCCAATATCCCCAATTTTACCTGCCTCTTATCCTAATTCCAAACATCTCACTTCTATCCAAAACAGCCCCCTGCGGGTTCGGGGTTAAGAATAGGCCCGCTGTCCCCCCTTACATGTCGTAAAAGGCGACTAAAAGGGCCCCCTGCGGGTTCAGGGTTTAGAATAGGCCCGCTGTCCCCCCTTACATGTCGTAAAAGGCGACTATAAGGGGCAACTCGTCTGTTATTGGAACAGACGGGTTGTATTTAAATTTAGGATTTTGTACTTTAAGGTTGTAATAGTAAATAGTAGCATGTATTAGGGTTTCTACTGTATAATTGTTGATGTAATTTAAAATCTATCAGTTTGGGAATAATGCCCAAGTGTATTGGAGCCATTTATAAAATGTATGAGACAATCTATTTGGTCTGTAAAGGGGATCTCATGTTTGCATGTTCTGATGTGATTGTCGATTATCTGTATTTGAAGTTGAAGTTTTTTGCTTGATACTGGATGAGTGATGACCTTTGTCACCAGTCTACGATGTGGATATTATAAATTTATCAGTAAAATTTTTAATGTTTAAAAAAAAAAAAAAAAAAAAGTGTAAATCTTTTTGGACAATTAAGTTGGTTAATCTGTTTTATACATGGATAAATAGGTGATGCTCTGGTTCATCACTGTCGTGATTGTATCCTTTGTAATGTTAATTGTAATTTGAATTGAATGAAGTTTTAATATTGCGTCGTTTTTTATATTTAATGTTAATGACACGATTTGACCACAAATGTGTTGAGTTTGTCGTTAAATTTAATACTCAATCACCCTCACTCTAATCCAACAAGATAGACTCAATAAGAGTCTGTAGACTCTTCTTATAATGGACTCTCTTTTTACCCAACAATGACCAACAAAATATGCAAGATTATCATCCATAACCTTGTTACTTCTTTCTTGTTTGTTTACAGTTTTTGGTCTGCGACGAGAACTCGCAATGTGGGGCTTTGGGGGAGAAATACCTGTTTGTAACAATTGTTGATGTGATGTTTCAAGTCAGTTACGACATCACTGGTCTGACTCCTGTGAAGAGGCACAAATTTTACAATTAATTCCAGATGGATTTGATCCAAGGACAATGAACCAGCGCACATGTAGAGTCTACATAAATGTTATATTTTATTTATTACGTAAGGTATTTTACATTAATTTCAACTAGCTGATTTTATTTGTATGTAATTTATGCACTCTATCAAAAATGGCCCAGCCCCTGGGTACCCAGGGATTGGCCGGGACTTGCACACGAGGTGGTGTTTTTTTGAATGTTAAACTCTCCGGTCATGTCCTGTCCAGTCTCAGGCCCTGCAGGCCAACATTTTTTAATGTCAAACCCCGGCCAATTCCCGACCCCTGCTACCGGCAAAAGCATAAAAATGCGTCGCCCGATTGTGCAATTCATTTCCGGGTTTATAGAGGTCACTTTTTGGAAAATTTTGGGTTACACAATGCTCGAAACGGGGCCCTGACTGCGCTTCCATTTGTCCCGACACCAAAATTCCGTCTTTTTTTTTGACATGCGTTA
The DNA here is from genome assembly GCA_023653785.1 of Ophioderma brevispina. Taxonomy (NCBI): domain Eukaryota; kingdom Metazoa; phylum Echinodermata; class Ophiuroidea; order Amphilepidida; family Ophiodermatidae; genus Ophioderma; species Ophioderma brevispina. The sequence continues at coordinate 10,787 of JAMKCH010005914.1, forward strand.
ACTCCATACAAGTCCCCGGCATACTTACACCACCCGGGAAAAAAAAATAACTCCCCCCCGGCTAATCAGGTAGTAAAAAGTCCCCCGGCCATTTCCCGGTACCCAGGGGCCGGGCATTTTTTGATAAATGCTTATAAGTAAAAGCAGATTTACAGATGTGTGTGCCGATTGCACCCATGGTGTTAACTGGAATAGTTGAAATCGTATGGAAAGGTCATATTTTGTTCAAAATCATCATACCAATTTCAGCCTCCAAATCCAAATCCAAGTCATACTACAGATGGCAAGATTTACCTTTCAATCTTTCTTCATATTTGTGGGTAAGCTAATTCAAATATATTTGACATTTTGATTTCTTCTGTAAGTGCCTATTCTTCCGCCAGTCAACGGCTACTTCTACGCCGTTGCTGAGGAGGAGGATTCCATAACTCTTGCATGGGCTAATCCACTCAATCATGCAATTGGTGAATGAATTACATTGTGACATACTATCCTAAACTGGGGGCAGTCCAGCAGGACCTATTACTCTCCCGTCATCTACAAACTCTGGTGACCATTGGCAATCTGGCTTCCTGGTGGCCAGTACAGCTTCAGCATTGTGTCTGTGGCTGGAATTGGACCAGGTGACATACGAACTGTGAGCGAGCCTTTCGATGATTAATTATGGTATAAATTAGGATACCTGTGTTGCCTTTCTGCCACATTTTTTAACAAAGTTTGTATCACAATTTTAAAATTAATAAAATAAATTAGTACAAAAATTAAAGCTTTTTGGAAATCGGGCTCCGGGTGGACCAGTACAGCTTCACATTGTGTCTGTGCTTGGAATTCGGACCAGGTGACATATCGAACTGTGATCGAGCCTAGCGAGATTACTAGTGGTAAGTAGGATACCTGTGTAGCCTTTCTGCCCAGTTTTTTACAAAGTTTTATCAACAATTGTAATTAAATAAAATACTTATGTACAAAAATTCAAAGCTTTTTGGAAATCTGGCTCCTGGTGGCCATCAGCTTCAGCATTGTGTCTGTGGCTGGAATTGGACCAGGTGACATACGAACTGTGAGCGAGCCTGTCGAGATTACTAGTGGTAAGTAGGATACCTGTTTGCCATTTCTTCTGCCACAGTTTTACAAAGTTTTAATCAACAATTTGTAAAATTAAATAAATATATTTAAAAAATTTGAGTCAATTCTGATTTTGCATTTATCAAATTCAAGCTTTAAAAATGCTTTTGCCTGTCTTGTACAATAGACCATATTCAATAGCCAGCCATGTTGTGGACAAGATAATTTGTAAAAAAAAAAAAAATACATTCACCTGTCATGATCCCTGGCAATCGCTAAACATGGAATTCGATTGACAGCTACTGTATTGTAGCATGGAATTTCATTTGTCCACCAACTGCCGGGTGGCTGATGTCATTGAATATGGTCTATAGTTATGATCCAAAATTGACAATTTTCAGATTTGCTTAGTTTGGACTAACTTTACTTTCAAACTCTCATTTGTGAATTAAAATTTGAATTTACCATTACCTACACTAAAAGTTACAACACCATTTCTTGTGCAGTGCACCAATCACCATGCAAGTTGTCGACTATGACACCAACACTCTCCTGTTCGTTGCCAAGCCATCGATGGCAAATTTTGATGCCTATCACATCTCCTACAGTCCCTATGTTCCTGGCGCTAATACTTGGATTTCACACGAAGGATGGCCAAAAAGTGGAGTCACAGAACTCAGGAATCTATGGCTTCGAGGCAGGCCAATTGTACACGGTCACCCTGAGGACTCAGCTTAGTGGTCAATTTAACCGATGATGCCTACAGTGTACTTCAGCAACGTCTGTGTAAGTTTTCTGTTGTCTTGAAGGTGGTTAATAGGATTTTGTGCATCTTTAAATGTCTAAACATTTGATTATTCCCGAGTTCCATATTCCATGATCCAATCACAAGCAAGTCCGATGCAAAGCATTGTCACCCACCCCCAAGGTTTAAATCCATGTTTTATACATGGAACCATAATGCATGACATCCACTTATATAATAGCCCAACCTTAATTGTCAATAAAATTAATAAATCCAAAACAACTTTCGGAAAAGTAGATTCCCCTTGTACTCCACATAATTATACATATCAGCCTGAATAGACAGAGTTGCCAAAAATAATTGCCCAAAATTGCGGTAAATGGGGTTGAAATATCGCCCAAATCGCTAAAAAGTCACGGGCACCACCGGAAGTCCAATAGAAACCAGTATTAAAAAATTTGACCAAGAATCACAGTAACAATTTTGGGCGTCGCAGTAATCTTCCCAAGACGCCCAATTGGGCTACCAAATCGTGGGCTTGGCAACACTGAAAATAGACACTGATGGTATTTAAAACCAATCATGTATGCAGCTGTCTGAGCAGCATTTGTTTGCCACATGTGATCAAACAATTGTTTAGGCATAGTGCTGTACCCGAGGGTGTTTTGAACCAATCCCATAATGCATTGCAATGTGCCTATACTGTACTGTACTAAACACATGTCAGTACTTAGGGATAAAAAGTGTTCAAGAACATTAAGGAGCACAAAACATTTCATGATCATGATAAAATTACCTAAGTACTAACGCTTTGTGGGCTAAAATGAGTGTAAAAGTCACTGTTTTCATGTGTTTAGAATAAGATTTTTGTAGGACCACATAACCTTATTGAGGTGAAATTTTCCAAAACTGGTGCATTGTGGGATTGACTCAATACACCCTCTGGTGCTGTACCAATCACATGCGCTGTTTCATGTCATGGTGCATATGTGTGAACATTGCTTCATACCTAATGTTCTTGCATTTATCACTTTATCCACTTCAGACAGTTTCATACCAAAAGATAGCAAAAGAACTTAAACATGCAAATTTCTAAATGTGGATTATTTTTATCACTTGAATCTACTCCTCTGTACCATTCAGAAATAAAAAACAGTCAATGGAGAAATAATTATTTAAAGTAAATTCGATGTGTCTAATGCGTCACAGCATGATGTATGTTTGCATGTAAGTGACTGAAAGATTTTGAGGATTATATTATTATTATCAAGTCATTTTGTGAAAACAATGGTACCCTTCTTGTTTTCTACAGATCCCTTACCAGTGAGTGACATTTTGTTACGAGCCAGAACAACATCTTCCCTCGCCTTGTATTGGAATGATGTGGCTGGAATCAAGACGGCCTACAAAGTCACCTTCACTCCAGCAGATGGTAACGTGCCCGAGGTGTCCTACATCGACACTTTCAGTTACCAGGTCAACTTGAATGTCTACCAGCTTCAACCAGGCAAGCCTTATCATGTGACCATCAGAACTGTGAGTGGGGACCAAGAGAGTCTGTCCGAGTATTCAGAGCGATTTGTTACAGGTAACTTGGAATTAAATTTTTGTTTTGCACTGTCTGTTATGTTACAATTACACCACTGCATTTTTTTCACTTGAGCGGCCAGGGGGTAAAATGGCTATGAAAATGAGATATTGTAGAAATATACACATTGATATATTGCTTTAGCATAAAACAGTTTTTATGAATCTGTGTAAAATACTTATCACTTCATTGTATATATACATTGTGCAGCAAAGGAAACAACAAAAACACAAACAGATTTTATTTTACAAGCAATATACATCATACAGTTCATTTAATTTCTTTTCAAATACAAACACATTTATTTGAGAGTAGGGATAGGTATGGTCAATTTGTGATTTAAGAAGTAAGGTTTAGACTTTGAATCTGGTGCACGTAAGCTTAACAGCTGTGTTTTGATGCTGATGTGTATGTACAGGTGCTAGTCAAAAGTTGACCAAATATTCAAGTATTCAGAGGTCATGTCCAGACAAAGAAGGAACAATACAGTAGACATTAAATAAATGTTGATGCTTTTTAGTTAAAGGGCCATGGTCTGATCGCTAATAGCCCTGTCCTCGGAACCCCAGATTTTTCCAGAAGTGGTCAAAATTTTGGTGTTTGAATGGTGTTGCTTGTTAGTAATGTTCAATATAAAGACTAAGTACAAAGACACCCAAACAAACAGGATGAATTTCTTGAAATTCTGTATTATAAGTAATTGGAGATAAGGCAGAATCTTAACACAGTTCCTCAAAAACATACACAGAGACAATAGATACAATGTGTCCATTATTTTATTCCGTTTTTTTTTTTATTCTTGAACAGCACCACCACCACCTCGCAACTTTGTGATTAGTAATGTAGCCACAAGGACACTGTCACTTTCATGGCTGCCGCCATCTGAATCAACCCTGCCTGTGGCTAACTTCAGACTCCATGTCAGCCCCAGTGCAAGTGGCTTCCCAGTCTGTAAGTATAAGTTATAACTTATAGCACGTTTACACTAGAGAAAAGCTGAATTGAATTTGATATTATTTTTGAATTACGACTGAGGATTAACATAAATTAATTTGAGTAGTAGGTGTTTATACTGAAAGCTGATTTCCAAATTCGCCTTTAGAAAATAATTACGTCTGTTGGCACTCTCATTTATCGAGAAGTTGACTTCCGGTCAGTTTTCAACAAAGATTTCGCACGTTCTTCAACATGGATTGGGGGCCTGACGCTAAATTTGGGTTGCTCTCGGCGGCCCTGATTGACTTTTCTGTGAAATTAGGCCTAAATATGATCAAAACTCGGGTCAAAACTAACGGCAAAAGTAGAGAGAAAACGAAGACTTCAACGTCGAAGTCCGAATTCTTTGGAAAGACCGCGCTGCCTTTATGCTCAGTTGTTTAAAAGCATACTTGCATTGCTTGCAAGGTGATAAGCCGGAAAAGCGCAGAGGCGGGTCACTTGTTACGACCAGCAGATATGAAATCGATTACGTGTTTCGTTTATACTGCAAAAATTTCAAATTCAATGATGACTTATTCGAATTCACTCAAAAGTAAGTTGCTAAAAAGCAACTTACGAATTCGACTTTTTGAATTCGTATCGATTACGACTGCGCGTGTTTACACTTCAGGAAAAAGTGAAATCGAATTCACTTCGACTTTTGGCCCAGTGTAAACGGGGCTATATCTTGTCGGGACCTGGAGATGTGACATGTGATACATTTGTGTGCTGTCATATATTAGGATAACTCTTACTTTATTTTTCCTTGAGTTAGTGGCTCTTGAAATGGGTCTTCAGGCAACTGTGCAGCATTAACTGCTAATACCTGAAGTCATAAAATTTGATATGATACCAAGTAGGTATTAAGAAAGAGACTTATGCCAAACTATTTTAAAGGTGCAACGAAAGATATTGCATATCAGGTGTCCCTAAAAAATTGAAAGTACTGATTTTTGCCCTGATGTAAAGCATTCCATCACAAATAACCCCATCTGAAAGGATTAAGCTAAGAAATGTTTCTTTGGTACAAAAATTGCGAATTATAATTTTTGTATGTTTTATTATTGAAATATAAGCAAATCAAAATCACCTTCTTTCTCTCTTTTAAGACACTTCTGCAGCCAAATACTGGGTAAGAATCTATTGAGTGTCTGAGCTACGTGAAATTACTTTTATGACAGAATATTAGGTTGCCTCAAAATCTCTCGTTGCAACTTTTAATCCTCACAATTCTTACTAAAGTGCTCCACCATATGCATTTGTCCTTCAATATATTTTTTCAGAAGTGGTCAAAATTTTGGTGTCAGAAGAAAGCTGCTATTTTTCTCATTTACCATGTGAAATATCAGGACTAAAAGATGTTTGGTTAGGATGTTATGAATGAATAGGTGCCTCATTTGCCTCATGTTTGGTTGACCAATTTTAATTTTACACTGTTGTACTCTGTGGGGCTTACAAAATCATGTTTTTAACTCTAACATGTTAAATTATCAGTGCAAAACTTTACAGATGGGGTTTTGGGGTCAAGGTCATCCAATTAAGATGAAAACTTTATATAATTGAATCGGGTCATACCCCTTTAAAATGATCAGTAGAATGTCTTTAATCGAAAGACTTACAGGATTTTTGTTGTTGATCTTAAGTGCTGCTAAGCAATAGCAGTGCAGTAATTGTAGGGTGTGGAGCATTTAATGGGTAGACTCAAGGGCACCATTAGGGCTACAGGATTTTTACTTTTAAAAGTGGTACAAAAGGGACTTGCTTTATGCAAGTTTTAAAAATTTAAAACCTTCAAATTGAGTACCATTTATTACTTCTTTTTTTAATTTGTCTGTGCTTGTATGTTACTTTGGAACCCTGTGGCACTCCATAAGTGGTGCATGCACTGCTATTTGCAAATGCCTGTCTTAGGTTAATGATTTTTAATAATTTATTCAGGGTGTTTACCATCTCTCAATTGTAATTTGCTTTTTATTGGATTCTTTTTTATTTTGACAATATAGCAATCAGTGGAAGTAACACAGATTATGACATCTCTGGTGGTCTGGAACCTGGTCGTCGATATGAATTGTCTTTGGAGACCATAATCATCAATGCCTTTGATGGTGGCAGTGAGGTAGAAAGCACTCCTGCTAGAGCTTTTGTTGTTATGGGTAAGTAGGATTCGTATTTGATAGTGTTTTTTCCTTCATTTCATTCATAATTTAGAAGAGTTTTTAAAGATGTTCTGAACCATATTAAAACAAATAGGAGATTAAAATATGTTTCTTTCTTCAGAAATAAGATAATTCATCTTAATTGTGCATGTGTGTTTGTGTGTGTGTGCGCGTGTGCATGTGTTCGTGCATGTGTGTGTGTTTGTGTGTTAATACATATTTTTGTTTATTGTAATGAAAACTGTTTTTTATGCATTGCACATCAATCAGTAGTTCATGGAAACCATTAAACATATTAAAGTACATTTTCCATAAACACTTAGTGATGGGTTTATTTTCCTCTCTGTCAGACTTTTAATTTTTTTTTTATTTTTCAGTTCCATCTGAGCCATCAATCACTGATATTGAAGCAACATCATCTTCCATTACACTAAGATGGCAACCGGGACCTGGAGATGTGACAGAGTATGAAGTCACATATACTCCCCCTATAGGAGGAACCTCTAACCAATCAGAGTTGGTGTACATTCTGGATCTGGAAGTCCAATGACAACAATCCATGGACTTAATGCTGGACAACATTACACTGTATCCGTCAAAGCCATTGTGAATTACAACAGTAACGTCGGCGATGAAGTGCCCGGTGAACGCAGAACAAGTACTCCAGCAAGTGAAACTGTAACGACCTGTACGTACAATTTTAAAATTATCTTTTACGTACAATTTTAAAATTGTCTTTTAAAATTGGCTATTCATAAGGTGTATCAAAAGTCTATTATTAGGTTCCTGTTGCGCGCCCGCTCATGTCCCGAAGTTTAAGCTACTTCAAAAAATTTAAGATTTGGAAAATATTTCATTATTCTGCCTTTGAAATATTTTTAGCTAATTTAAGCCATCTTTGCAAAAGATCTAACCTTGAAATGACTATCGAAATTCATTTGATCCATATTGACAAAGACCACATCTCTGCCCGCTCATGTCCCAAAGTTTAAGCTACATCGAAAAATTGAAGATTTGGAAAATATTTCATTATTCTGCCTTTGAAATATTTTTAGCTAATTTAAGCCATCTTTGCAAAAGATCTAACCTTGAAACGAGTATCAAAATTCATTTGATCCATACTAACCAAGAGCACATCTTTGTAATATGGAAGCACTTATATGCTGTGCCTTTGAGTATTTTAAATATTGCAAATTCCAAATCTTTGATTGCCAAATAGACATTTATTATACAAATAATGAAAGTTGGGGAAAAGATAAATAATGAATAATGAAATACTTGCCTCTAAATGAAATCAAAAGGGATGGGAAACTGATAATCAACTTTACTGGGCCCAATACCCTATAAAGTATAACATGTTGGCTGTCGGAAAAGTTTTAGAGCTGTCAAGTTTTTGTCATAAGTAGCTCTGAATTCATCAGAACAAAATAACTTGGAGTGAAGCATGTAGGCAGCCCAGGTGTCTGACTGTGTGTATTGTTTGTCCATCCTGAAGTATGAAGTAACAACGCGGATGTGTACCCAGTACCGCCTTTCAGATGCAGTGCGCTTGTGCTTTGACTACGTGCACAGTGAAAGAACAATGTATATACCCTCATTATTATTTCGTACTTCGGGCTGGACAGAGTATAGGCAGCCACCCAACTCGGACAATCTAGCAATTTTCATGTTTGTTCTTCATGCTCTGTTTCCATCTCAGAAGTGTTAACCCTTAACCGGTACCCATGCTTGGCAAATTTTAGGGCCTCACACACCGGGGACTTTAGGGATAAATAATGGCAATTACTGACCTCCCGTTGGCAAACTTGTGTGGGCAGACGAGCAGATATCGGGTTGCAGTTTCATTGAAAAACGGCCTCGAGGCGAGACACTCTGGCTAGAAATCTAGAGCAGGCTCCAGTCAGAATTGCTATGTCTCGCTAGCTTTGAGCAATGGTTCAACTTCACTGTGCTAAAACAATGGAACCGCTGAAGCGAATCTAGGCTAGAAGTGACCCAAAGTTCGAGTTAAGTGTTAATGTGCGCAGGAAGCAGTGAATTTCATCAGTTCGGTGGACATCCATTCATAGTGTTTTCTGTCAAGACCTCAAAGAATCTGAAAGATTTGTGGCTCAAATTTGTCAAATTTCTGTTTTGAAAAAATATGATGCTTTCCAATGGGAGCACCCAGGGTGGCCCCCACTTTGCTGAGGCACTGTCCCAGCCACTGCCACCAATGGCCTCTGAAAAGAACCACTACTCAATGTGAGCAAGGTAGAGGTCCCATGCTGCAGGTGGCCTACATGGGTTCATAGAGGTAACTATATAGCAGGAGGGTGGCTCCCAGAAATCTAATCTGTTCAATGGTCTAAAGCCGGCTACGCATTGTCCCATGAATGACTGTCCTCTGAGACGCTTTGGAAAGAGGCTTGATTGTCATTTGTGTTATGCGACTCTTGAACGGCCGAGTGATCATCGCTTATCAAAATCATATCGGAGACATGACCGTCTGTGACCTACGCCCGGAAGTCTTGTAAAGGACGATTTTTGCAGGTCCTTCCCGGGCAGCATCGTTTCTTGCGGCCATCCCTTTAATTTCTTCACTTTGTTTTGCTTCGTCTGCCGCAAACCGCCGTCTGTACTTTCCGTTAACATTCTACATACAAATCTTCACGCCATATCTACCGCAAGTGACAAAATAGACAATTTTTTATATAGTCATAATTGATGTTTTGGCGGCAAACCGGGTTTTTTAACACTGTTAAACGATGTAGACAAGACTCACGAAATGCCATGAACTAAGTTTTGTAGCTCTGGCCAGCTGGGCCAGTATGTTTTTAAGGCAAAGAAAAATGACCGGAAGGACAAATGTTCTGCGGATTTTTTTGGGGCATTCGCGTCTTGACATGCTACATATTTTCATGACGCATGTTTACTTAATTTAAAGCTTATGGGCATGATATTAACTAAAAGTCTAAGCTTGAAAATCATCAAATCGGAAAATTCCGCTGAATCCACTCCTGCACCTGCCGTACTGAATCTCTCCTTGTATACCACCATGTTTGTTTATAAAATCGCGGTGGGTGGTGTGTTGCTTGTGGGACAAGTTCGCTAGTATTACCGGGAAAATCAATTTGCCGCGATTGATATTGCCCATTCTTGGTAATTGCTCATAATGAACATTGGAATATACAGGCTAGCTAGGGCACCCTCCTTCCTATATAATACCTCTATGATGGTTCATTCCTAGTCAGTTTTGTTCCTGATGAATTACAAGCCAGATCCCATGAAATTTGATGGTTCTAAACTCTGCTTATGGCAAACCTGTTAAACCTTACACAGTATACTATAGAAAATAGATCTTTTCCTTGCTGGAATGAAAGGTTTACAAATTTGAAGTAGATTGTTAGGTTTTTTCACTTTGGATACTGCACATCAAAGGAATCTTGTCTCACTCTGTTTGCATATTTTTTCAACTCTGATTAGTGTATTGTTGCATCCACATTTTTCCTGAAGCAGTTCACCAATCAAATTGTAGTTCATCCTCCTTTAGCACAGAGAAACATAATATTTGCCTGTTGAAAAGTATTGGTTGTGATAAACATAGGTATCAAATTCAACTTAAATTACTCTTTTGGCAAACTGGAAAATTGCTACTTCAAATTTTTAAACCGTGAAAAAAAATTAATGTTTGCCTGCCAAACAATTTGTCATATAAAGAAAATTCAAGTATGTCTTATTCTTTGTGTTTAATTCCAAAAGAGACATAGTTTAATATATTTAATTTTTTTCTATTTGTTTTCCTCTAAAGTGCCTAATCCTGTGCAGAACTTGAGAGTCATGTCGTTTGCTGAGCGAGAGATCACCATCACTTGGGACCGACCCGAAGGACCAACCGACTATTACCAGGTTGTGACCTATATATTGGATTCCGATGATAGCAGGACACCTATTGACACAGGCGTGACTGAATTCTCTCTCAGTGGACGTATTCCCTACACAACTTATGTGTTTGAAGTTTACAACATTGTGGATGGAACAAGGAGCCTTCCACTGACTATTGAGCAGCAAACTTTGCCAGATGGTAAGAAGATAAGTCTGCTCTTTTTTGCTTTAAACAGACTAAATTTGTATTGTATTTGTATTTTTATAAGCAGTCCAGTTCAGATAATTTTTTTGGTAAAAAGTCACACGTCTGTCCATGTGTGACGGTGAAAATACACCCCCTCACACACACAGACACACACACACACATGTGTGTGCACACATGTTAAGAATGTAAACACATAAGGACAAATATTTTCATACAGCATTTGCAAAAGCACATGTGCACATAATTCAAAATCTGCTTGGCTGATGGAGGATTTAATCCTGATAAAACTTTTCCCTTCCCAACAATTTGTGTACCCTGGTAGTAAACATGATTGATCCTTCCTCAATCAGCTTATGCTTATGACTCTCTGGCACTTTTTCCCTAGTTCCATCTCCACCACGTGATGTTTGAGATCTCCATGGCTACACCCTAACAGTTGAGGGCAAATTGTGAGAGCCTGAATTCCTAATGGCGAGAATTTATTTTACAGAATGACATATTAAGGCCTGTAGGATGGCGAGGTATAAGCAAAGAATTTAAGCACTTTCAGTTCATATGAAAGTAATAGAACAATTTTGTATCAAATGTTTTTTAAATAAAAAAAAGTAGTGTGCATTAAATTTGTGTTCATTTAAAACTCCATGCATTTGGTCCTTTTGTCAATGGTCAGTACCAATATTGACCATCGGGGGGGGGGGGGGGCGGGGGGGGGGGATTTAAATTGCATTAAAAAAAATTCATGTTATTACAAGTTATTACACCCTTCTTAGTGTGACTAAGTTTGACATGAGTACCTTACGCGCTTAATTGAGAATTAATACAGAAAATAGTAAGTGTGATGACGCGTATTCGAGGCATACAAATACTTCTGAATAAACCATTATCGGAATGGGGGAGTACCATGTGAATCGAGCTTTGTACATGTACAATAAAATGTTAAAAAGCATGAAAACTTTTTAAAAGGTAAATCACAAAATTAATATCAATTCTAATTAAATTAATTTTGTGGTATGATAAATTCATTATGAGGTTCAGCTTCGATTATGGTATGGGAGGAATTACCGTTCGGCTCAGTGCCTACTGGTGGGGATTTTAGCCTCGGCTTCACCCAGGTATGAAACTTCGCGCTGGTATTTCCCATACCATATCTCCACTTCACCTCATAATTAATAGTGTGCGGAGGGCGTAATATTAAATCCTGAAGCTTTGATGGAAATATAGGAAGCAGGTTAAGATTACATGACCTTGACCCTGCTTTTTATGGCCCCATTGTGTTTATGACCCTGAGTCTTGACCCCAAAAGTGACCTGGACCGCAAACTGAAAGCAGGCGTAAATACGGTGACCTCAAAATAGTTCGGAACACCACTGGAGGATGAAAAATGATAGCTGCTGTAAGTGGTAACACACATTTATTCTTATATTTCTCACATCAAAATTCTAAGGAGGAACACTCTGCAAGAATTCAAGAAAAACTGTTTATTTTTTGATAAATTGCCCAGCCTCCCTGAAGTGCTCAAGAGATATCCCATACGATTCTAACTATGAGGGAGAGCAAGAGGTGACAACTCTAATCTCAAACCGGGATTCACATACACTTTTGAAATCATGGCAGTGAACGACGTGCAAGAGAGCTCAAGGCACAGTCACAACCACGAGAAGTCACGCTACCAGAAACAGGTTGGTGTATAAACTTTCGTTGTGTTCTTGTCTGATTTTTTCATACTACCCATTATGCATGCATGGCAACTATAGAAAAGAATCAGGCTTGTTGAAATTACACATCAATTTGCCTAACAGAAGGACTTTTAACTCATTTTATGAAGGTTTTGAGGTTAATTCATGGTTTCATACACTTATGTCACTGTACGAGGAAGGGAATAGAATAGAAGTATACCCTATATGGCAGGATATTTTGCAGTATTTTTTGCAGTGTTTTCAGCTTTGACTGGTTTGCAGTTTAATTCATGGTTCATGCACTTTGTCACGGGACAGGAGGAAGGAAATAGAAGATACCCTATATGGGCTGATATTTTAGCAGTATTTTTTGCAGTGTTTCAGATTTGAATGGTTTGCAGTTAATTCAGGGTTTCATTGCACTTATGTCACTGCACAGAGGAAGGGAAATGGAAGATACTGTTTAGTAGGATTTTCGTGGTTTAGTTTTTGCTGTGTTTTCAGTTTGCATGGTTTTGCAGTTTAATTCATGGTTTCAAACAGCTAAAACAATAAACACTCGAGAAATATTTTCAAGAGGCTTTTAAATTTTGGTTCTGAGTAACCACAAAATTAAAAACCTCAAAAAATCCCGCCGCAATTATTCAGAGTTAGTTCACATCCAACATTATTTTGAAAGTCCCGTCACTATGAATTCCAGTGGAAGGCACAGTGCTTGCAAGCCAACATATTGAACTGCTCTTTTATATCATCATTACTTGGCAAAACTGGCTGAATGCCTCTCCTACACCCAACTCTTCTACAAAAGTACCCCCTCAGACCCTTAGCCAACCAGTTTGCTTATAAAGGAAGATACCCAGGCGGAAGAACGGCATTATCTAGGGCAAAATTTGAGAAAATGTTGTGACATTCATGATGTTCATACAGTATGTTCATGTTGACTGTCTACCAGTCATGAATAAGTTAGGTAAAGTAGGCAGCAGTAAGTAACCTAAAATATTTAGAGTAAAAATTACAGTGCCATCCTAGATGTGCTAAACCAAGAAGGCGTAATGTTAACCAAATTTGCAACATTTGGTAGCTTAAAGTTAGTTAATGAAGTCTGAATAAACCACAGCTACTCAAGTGCATAAAGATATCATACAGATTCATAATTTTAATTAGGTCATCATGGGTATGTTTGGAGATTTTTTAACAACCTCCTAATGAAGGCATTCCAGAATATATAGTGATCAAATTGTCATTTTTTTTTCTGTCTACAGCTCCGCCAGCACCGCCACGCAATAACGTTCCCTTTACATAGGTGACCGCAAACACAGGACAACATACCATCCACCATAATCTCCAACCAGATTGTTTTTGGAAGTGTTTGGCAAGATTGAATTAACTATGCAGTGATAGTAGCTGAAGGAATCAGTAAGTCCCATAATTATCTGATGAGGCCATTGTATATTTAAACCTGTATCTCAATAGACCATTTTTGCCGATCCCCGAACGGCATCTCTATTCGGTGCCCCTGTCCATCCGGGAACTTATCCCAGCCTCAACGGCTAAAAACATACGGTTTAGGAGCGTAACGTAAAAAATACAGAAAACTTACGCTATCTGTGACGTTGCACTATACGTTGTGTAATCGTCCGTCAGGTGACAAGTAGGGACCGTTCGATGCAAAATATCAACGTTTTGTCGTGAATTTCAACAACCAGTGCCTCGATTGATTTTTGTTCCATAGATATTATTCTACAATTTGTGAGATTAACTCATGTGAAAGTACTTTGTTGTAGTTTTAGACACTGTTCGGCGATGCGAACGAACAACAAATTTTTTTTGTAACACATGACCTTGGGACAAGTGGCCCCGGATGGAAATGGGCACCAAACGAGATGCATTTCGGGGATCGTTGCAACATTCGTCTTTCCTCTTCAAATATTCACAAAATTCCTCTTTAATTTAAAATGTAATATCTTGCAGATAAGATTGAAGGCATCCATCGTGAGTTTTAATGTTAATATTTCTTAATTTGGATACTCTTTTAGTACCAAAAAAGTACTGGTCTTCCAAAGGAGGACCAGATTTACAAAAAAAATTTAAAATACCAGTATAAAACAAGAATTTTCCCAAAAAGTACAGGAAAAGAGATAGAGTTTAACTTAAACATTATTAAATGGAGGTTTTTCATTGTAATGTGGAAACTTACAAAAAAATACAAGAGTCCAAACAGTTAAAATTTGCCAACGATATTATAATAACATCATTAAAGGAAGATAGCTCAAAGAACAAAATGTAAAACAAGAGTGTTTTTTTTTATTTATCCACAGTTTTGAAACTCTGAGTGAGCACTTATTTGTCACAAGTTTCAAGATGGGCAACACTAAGAGTTAGTCAGTTTAATTGACTAACTGTCATTTTCAATTTTTAAATTCTAATCAACAGGACAGAGGAATTAATTTAATTATGACCTACAATTATTCGGCCTCCAAAATAAAAATAGGGCGGGCAAGGCCGTTTTTTGCAATTTTAAAGGGAACCAAGGCAGATAGCAACATTTTTAGGGCACCAAGGCAAATGGTAGGGCACCCAAGGCAAAGGGCCTTAGGTGCCTTATGTTATTATTTTGGAGCCGATTATTGGACCTAATTGCAACAACAATTGTACACCAAAGTAGGTGATAAAGGTCATCCATCTCTTTAACCTACTCTAAAGCTTCCAATGGCATAAAGTGTCACTATCAATTTGATCAAGAATATAAAAAAAATTGACCCAAGATGGTTGTGATTGCCCTTGTTGTCTTGGATTAGACACATGTATGAGTGTAACATGAATGAATTGAAAGATGTTCCATTATGTGTTTTATCCGTAACTCTTGCAAGCCAAACTTATGATAGACTGATGTACTTCTTTCATTTTCTTTACTTTTCCATGTGAGGGTTTGTATGCAAAATTCATATTGAGAGAATGAATGCAGCTGGTTAACTGAATACAAACTAACCACCCTTTTTTTTTTTTTCCATGATGGATAATTTTTATCTTCTCACCCATTATTCCATAATCATGTTGATAATCTTGTATAAAATAAAACACTTGATACCTAGGTTGTATCTCACAAACCTGTTAATCTAAAAGCAATAGGCAACCTGGAAGTACCCCTAGTGTTGCGCCAGATTTGGTTGTGTGCAGATATTAAATTTTTTTTCCTTTAAAAATTTCATGATCTCTGCTGATCATGAAGGCAAAGATTAATTAAATACCTAAAGTTGAAAATATAAGAGCACATGTTACAAGACACATTAAGTTGAATTTTATTTAATCTGTGTCACTAGATCTACCTGACCCATCATTGCTTGTGGAGGAGAATCTACCGGATCAGAGAATGCCAACTTGGGGTGAGGTGAAAGATCAGGCAGTATGGGATCCATACCAAGTCACTCCTAAATTCTGGAATCCATGGCAGGGACGTACCAAACGACAACTTCTCCAAGACATGCATTTCCGATTTACCATTGGAACCGAAGATTGCAGTGAGCGACTGAGAGATTCCTGTATGGACCATTGAAAGTTTGACACCCTATGTGTGAGTATTAAAAAAGCTTAAATTTAAGACAGTTTGTTAGGCATGTCAGTAAGTAGGCTTGATGTTATGTGGCAATGGCACCCGCCACCTGTCATATTAAAGTCCTTTACATGCTGATTTTGAGACCATATTGCTTGAAATAAATTAGAGCTATGACTTATCAAGGAAACTTGAAGCTTAGATATAAATATGTTTATGAAGTGTGCTTGACCACATTTCTTTGCTACTCTTTACATCCCATAAGAGTCCCAATTACGTTTCCTTGTTATTACAGTCTTATGATATGTAATTAAAATGGGTGTCTTTCTGGATCCCCTGCCTGAGCATGATCTTTGGTGTCAAGGCATACAAGGTTATGGCTTCTGGACTAGCACACCACCAGCAAAGAGTATTGGTCCACATGAGATCACAGCCCAAAATCCAATGCTTAAAGGTGCTTACGAGAGATTTTGAGGTCACCCTATATTGTATCATATGTAGTGATTTCATATAGCTCGACACCCACCAATGATTTCTTAACTTGTCTTAGGTTTAGAAAGGCCTTAAAGTGAAACCAAAAGGCGATTTTCATTTGCTTAATTTCAATATAAAACATAAGCTGAAGTTATATTGCTTTCGTATTTACGAAATTATAAATTTCACAATCTTTGTACCAAAGAAATATTTTTCAGCTTAAATATATCCTTTCACATGGAATTTTTGATAAAAGCTTTACATTGGTGCAAAAATCAGAATGTTCATATTTTTAGGGAAACTTTTGTGAAAATCTCTCGTTTGCCACAACTTAGGCCAACATTTTTTTTTTTTCCATTTTATTTTGTAAATTCCTTGATGTAAACCTCTGGTTGCATTTTTTTTTTTAATTTCAGTGTTCTAGTAAGAGCATAATGGACAAGATGTACTTACGCAGACACATATTGTCAGAGGTCCAATTGACAAGTAAGTAGTTACGTTTCAAAAAGAAATTAGGTCTATTCGCCTTACTTGATTTCCCCCAAAGCCCATTTTGTTTGCTTACATTTTATCTGTAATATTTTGGCAGAAGTTTATATATTCATTTGAAAGTGTCCAGCACTTCTTGCTCTTACACTACCATTACTGGCATTTTACTCTTGCTGTTATCTCAGCATTTGACTGTTTTGTGTTTTATGATTGTGTTACAGTTCCAACACTGATGGTATTGATATGTATGCCATATTGGATTACGCAATACTTATTGCTATGATTTTCTTGATCCTGGTCTTGGTTGGATTAGGGTGGTAAGTTTGTGTTAATTAGAGAATAAAAGATAAGGATTGTTTGTGAGGCCTATCTACTATCGTGTCATAATTGGATGGGCATCCAATATTTTGAGTAGTGGATGCCGGCGCAGCCGGTATCCACTACGTAAAAATATTGGACTGGCCCAAAAAATCCAATATGACACGATAATTAGATAGGCAAAACCACAAATCCTATCTTTTATTCTCATTCTTATTTAGTTTGGTTGTTTTTAATAAAATCGCCAAAATATTTTTATTTCAATAATATTAGTAAAAAGGCAAAATATTCCCCCCGCTTTCACAATGAACCAACCCGTACTAGCTGGGTGCACTGCGTAACCTTATACACGCGCGCGTACACACTGCGAGACGACGCACTATCTAATATCTCTCATATAAGATAGGCAAACACAATGAATTGCGTGTTTTGCTTACTAAAAAAAAACCCCGCCCACTGATAAGATGTGTGATTTAAAAAAAACATTAACACAGCTCAAACTTTCAAATGCCTAATTACAATTTAGAGAGAAATCCAGATTTTGTTTTATTCCTTATATAAGTTTGTGATATTTTAGAATTGTGTCCTGCTTTTATTGTGTTTTTCTTATATCTGAACATTATATCAGCCATACCACCCATAAATCCAATATCTCTCTATCCTCTCCCCCCCCCAGCCAAACCGTAATAGTGGGGACTCCCCTCTATGCAAAGGGTAGTGAAAAACCTCTAACCCCTGGGAATATCATGTTTTTTAATCATTAAAATCGCATAAAGCGCCCCCTACTTCTATTTGAAATAATTTGCTCTCATTATGGTTTTTCAAATCTTTAAAAAATCGTCTTTCTCATAGTGGGGACCTTAATTTCTTTTACCCCCCTATGTGGGGTCCTTAGGGGGTCACCACTCATGGTCCCCCCATTCATAAAATTCTTTCGCTTCATAAAAGTCTTTTCGCTTCATAAGTCTGTCGCACCTCACCCTATCTCTCTCTCTCTCCTCCTCTCGTGCCCTTCTCTCAAACTGTATACGTCGGTGACCCCACTAAGAAAGAAAGCATCTTCTCCACAAAATTTAGGCACCGTAAAAGTCAACACATCAAATACCCACATGCATTTGGGTCCCCACTTTACAGTGAAAAAAAGTGCGAATGTCCCCACATCTATCTACGTTTCCACTCATCATCACGAGTTGTTTTTCTCTCTTTTTGAAGATTTAGGTAAGGTCTTCCATAGGGTTTGTATGAATTTCAAATGACATTGCCTTAGAAGTTCATGAGTTTCATGAATTTAATTAATTGTAGTGGGGTTTCATTGTTAACCTTAATTCATCTTAGATTTTCATCAAAATTCTTATCAATACGTGGATTTTGGGTTTCTACCAGAAAATCATTTTTTACCGAAAATTCCTATCCCACAATGCACCAACGATGTACGAGTATATGCATCACTCCATGCACGCTCGCGGTTTAGTGCGCCTCCTTTAAACTACGCGCACATTTTGTGACGCAAAAATTACAAGTCAATCAAAGAGTACTCGTTACTGGTATAATTAATGTACAGCAAACCGTTTCGAACAGTTGTGACAGAAAAATGACCATATGATACAAAACACCAGGGGAATATTATGCGATATGTAATTTTATATAGAGTGTGCATTGTTGGTAAAATTTGTAAAGATTATTACATCCGGCGGAACACCCACAATCCAGGATTCTTACATGCAGTGGTTTGGACATTCTTACCAGTTTTGTAATTTAATCATTGAAATTTTGTAATTTCAGTTGTGGAGAACCCGACAAAGATGCCATCTTGAGTAGAAACAACACTTATGAGGAGGCATTTGGGGACCCCAATGCGGAATTCACCACCTATGGTTCCTCGGATGTCACTATGTCCAATGTCACGAAGACCACAGGCACACAAATTGGCATCCAGACAAGATAAGATTTATGGAACACCAACATCACGCTTCTCAAAGTAGGTCATTGTTTTGATGAGAATGTAAAATAAAATATTGTGCTGGTAGAAAAACAAAAATGTGTTTTTATACAATTTTTTTTTTTTTAATTTTTATTTTTTTTTCACTTTCTAGATCAAAGTGTTAATGATAAAGTCTAACTGCATCAAAAACACAAGTTTTAAGTACCAATTATTTTGGCGAAGGGGTCTTGTACCCCAAAATCGCGTAAGAAAATACGTCCCCGGAGCATACGCTAAAATTTGGCCTTCGTGTTGGTTCAGATTTTTGGATTTTCAGGAAATGGGAATACTCTGTTAATCTCTGATTTTAACACTTGGGGAAATACCATGGTAGTTCTTGTATTTGTGTCATTTGCTCATGGTTTTTAATTGTAAAATTTTGCAAATCATTAAATTTTGTGAAACAATATTGCCACAAACCCCTTTCACATTGCAGTTGCAAGGATCTTTACCATGACCATAAATGTGTTGAATTAGATCTAATTATGATTTTTGTGCTCTTTTTGTTAATTCTTAGGGCCTGTAGCTGTTCTAAATTCAATGAACACATGAGGTTGATGTCCACTCACCACCAATTCACTGATGAGTACACTGTAAGTAAAAGCCATCTTTACAGGAAAAGTAATCACCTTTTTTTGAGTTTTAGTACTTTAGAGAGAAAATATTCGTTTTGTATTGCCTGACAAGGGTCAGGAGGAACAATAGTATAGTGTTTCATCTTCTGGTCAGTGATGTCAGCACAAAGGCGGGCATTTCTTCGCGCATTAGAGTGCTGGCTTTAAACGAGTGTGGTGTGTACCCCAGCGTTTTCAACCAATGCAACAAATTAATATTGCAATGAGTCACTGACTCGAGGAAGATTAAATAGACACTGAATCAAATTGTGTGTTTTTTTTTTTTGCTTGTTTACCTTAACTCCAATGCCAACAAAACTGGGTCAACGTGCACCATAGAGACACATATCTCATGGTAATTAGGTTTAAAGGTCCTGGCCCGATCGCTAATAGCCTGTCCCCAGAAGCAGATTTACCGGAAGTGGTCAACATTTTGGTCTCAGAAGCAAGCTACTATTTTTCTCATTGACCCTGTGAAATCTTAGGGCCACACGATGTTTGGTTTGGAAGTAATGAGCGAAATGTACCCCATTTGGTCGACCCAATTTAATTTTACACTGTACTCTATGGGATTACGGAAAATCACGTTTTCTGCTCTCACATGAAAAACGCATGGAAATATCGCGCGAAACTTTTTAACAGGTGGGGTTTTGGGTGGAAGGCCAATCTTTCAAGATGAAAACTTCATATCCTTAATACTTACTGTGCTCATGTGATCGAGATCTCGATCATAACATGTGGCAGGTATTATGAAAATGTTGCCTTTGTGTGCAATTGAGAGGTGTAACGGGCCATCCCCCTTTAAAACATCAAGACCAAGGCAAGTCTAGAATTTCGGTGAGAATTATGCGGAGCGTCCATCTCGCAAAGCCCTCCCAAAAACGAATCCACAAGAATCCAGTTAGTTTCTCGTAAACTGCTAAAAGTTTCACACAAACTGAAAGGAGGTCATTGTTTTGATGAGAATGTAAAAATAAAATATTGTGCTGGAGAACAAAAAAATGTGTTTACACTTTTTTTTTTAATTTTTATTTTTTTTTTTTTTTCAATTCTAAGATCAAAGTGTTAAGAAAGGTATAACCGCATCAAAAACACAAGCTTTTAAGTACCAATTATTGTGGCGAAGGGTGTCTGTACCCCAACATCGCGTAAGAAAATACGTTCCCCCCCCCCCCCGTGATGCTTACGGCTAAATTTGTCCTTCCCGTCGTTCAACATTTGGATTTTCAGGAAATGGGACTACCTGTTACATCTCTGATTTTTAACACTTGGTTAAATTACCGATTGTAGTTCTTGTAATTCTGTTTCCTTTGCTCTTTTTTTATTGTGTAAAATTTTTTTAAAATAAATCATAAATTTGTGATAACATATTTGCCACAAACCCCTTTCACATTGCAGTTGCAATGGATCTTTTACCCATGACCATAAATGTGTTGAATTAGATCTAATTATTGCTTTTTGTGCTTTTTCTGTTAATTTTTAGGCCTGTCCATCTGTTCTAAATTCAATGAACACATGAGGTTGATGTCCACTCACCACCAATTCACTGATGAGTACACTGTAAGTAAAAGCAATCCTTTACAGGAAAGTCATCATTTTTTGAGATTTTAGAGGTACTTTAGAAGCGAAACACTTCTTTTTTGTATTGCCTGCAAGGAGTGCAGAGGGCCCATATAGTAGATTGTATTCACTTCCTTGAGTCAGTGATGTCCGCACAACCATGCGGGCATTTCTTGCGCGCATCTAAGTCTGGCTTTAAACGCGTGTGTGTGTACACCAGCGTTTTCAACCAATGCAACAGAAATATTGCACTGACTCCATGACTCGAGGAAGATAAATGCACTATAATCGATTGTTGTGTGTTTATTTTTTTTCTTGTTTACCTAACTCCAATTGCCACAAACGTGGGTGCACAAAGGGGTGCACCATAGAGACACATATCTCATGGTAATTAGGTTAAACATCACATACCAAGCAAGGCAAGTCTAGAATTTCGGTGAGAATTTTCTGGCGAGAGTCCCCTCTCCAAAGACTCTCCCAAACTCAATCCAATAGAATTCGTTAGATTCTTGTAAGCTGCTAAAGTTTCATCACACAACTGAAAGTGATGATCATCCAAGGACTTGCCCCAACAGGGGGTCGTACACGAGCTGCTCCTGCTCGATTGGGGATTGGGGATTTCCAAACTTAAATTTGGGAACTGCTACGCTTTACTATGGCAGTCCTCTGTCCCCCAGTAACATTGCAAAAATCATCTCTTAACCTATGTTCAAAAGATCTTAATAATATCATGATAATTTAGGAAAAATTATTACTAAATCTCTCGGGTTAGTGGATTAACCCCGCTGCAAAATAGTGTTAATTCCAATAACGGTCCATTTAGATTTAAATATTTGTGACCTCAGGCCTAGGTCTTTTAGTCAAGTCTGTATGTAACTTTTTAGATATGCTAAGAAGCGCCCTCCTAAACCGGTAAGTCTTTGAACCAGACTAGCACCCGGAGTTAATTCCCGTTTTGAATTCGCTGTTGCGTTTAGGTATTGGCACGTCCTACCCCCCCCTGCTTGCCAATCCACCTATGAGAATCCAAAAAGACTGGTTATAGCTTTGGTACCGAATTCTACCCCTGGCCAAGATCATTTGGAGTTCAACTGTTGCAAGAGTGAAAGGGAAAGGTGGATCGCAAAAGCCATGGATCGCAAAACATGCGCCACCCAAACTCTAACATCACACCAGTTGCATGTGCCATGCTAATGAAAGCCTTGTGTATGCCATTGGTCAGCTAAATTCTTTGGCTATTGTAATCCATCGACTATATAACATAAGCCTTTTTTTTTTTTTATGCACTTTCTTTCTTTCTTCATAATTTAGCACTATTTTGCAGTTTGCATGTTGAAGATAGACTTGGATAAAAACTTTTTCCCTTTCCAAATTTTCATCTGATATTGTGTGGTTGATGTTATGAGAATGTACTTCCACAGGCCACCGATTGTTTTTTTTCTCTGTTTATAGGGATAGAAACAACCAAATTCTAAAGAAGATATCTTTTCATTTTATAGGCACAATACTTGGTCAACAGTTCAACTTGCATAAAATTCTCAACTTCAATCCATGATCACAGAATATTTTCTTTAATATCTTTAAGGTGGAAGCTTTAAAGACCTGTAATAATCAGCGATTCTTTTGCTTTTGCAGTCATTTACTAAATGCATTTCCTTCCAGTGTATTGCAGTAATAATCATGCATGTGCCCCAAGGTGGCATATTTTCTATGTGGCTGCCACAGCTTTGTCAGAGCATTGACGTCACAACTCGTATCCGGAAAGAAAAAACTATATAGCATATATTCAGACAGTATTTAGAAAAGTATTTTGATGTGTTTTCTTCCATAGCTCTGGCAGATATTGGTTCCGAGCACAACCCAAAGAGGCCGGCCGTGATCCCGTCAATTCTCACAAACCAAGAACGCTAATCGTCAACATCCTTCCGAGTAAGTGATTACCATTAGACATATATGCATCATAAGTCTGCCTTGAAAGAGGTGGCATTGTTTAATGTATAAAAAAACCGCACTAAATTTTGAAATAAAAATTATGGTATAAAAGTAGGAGCAATTTTAGCTATCAAATATTGGGGGGGAGTTCAAAAAGTAGATTATAAAAGATCGCAATTGAATTACCAA
Organism: Ophioderma brevispina; assembly: GCA_023653785.1. Taxonomy (NCBI): domain Eukaryota; kingdom Metazoa; phylum Echinodermata; class Ophiuroidea; order Amphilepidida; family Ophiodermatidae; genus Ophioderma; species Ophioderma brevispina. The sequence continues at coordinate 34,174 of JAMKCH010005914.1, forward strand.
AGATTTATGATTAAGTTTTGGTGTAGTCTTCTTACCCAGTCCGTATGGTTTTTAACTTTAACTTGGCTAATAGTCGTCTACACATTCCTGTATGGTTATTAACTTTACTTGGCTGCATATTCCTTCTACACAGTCTGTATGGTTATTAAATTTACTTGGCTGAATAGACTTTCTACAGCAGTCGTATGGTTCTTAATTTACCTTTGGCTGAATTGTCCCCTCTACACTCACATCTTGTATGGTTATTACTTTACTTTGGCTGAGTAAATGAATGTGCATAATCAGGTAAAAACTAAATGAGTGGGGGTTTAAAATGGCTCATGAAACAGCTTTAAATTGCCAACGCAAATGGTTCAAAGAGCTTTCCCAACAACGCCAAATTGCTAGCCCAAAGTGATCTTAAGTGGCAATCAAAGGGCTCTCAGTTGTCATGTCAGAGTAGTCCTAAATGCCAGCCAAGATTATCACTTATTCCCAGCCCAGTGGTCCAGATTGCAGACCAAAAGGGAATCATTATGACAGATCCTCTGTGGCCATAATTTCTCAGTTTCCAAAAGATTGTTGCTGTCATTATATTGATTTAATTCCACTATTTTACACTAATTCATAATGTACTCCTTTCTTTTCAGATGATAACAATCGATGCAGATTGCAAGAATTTGAAGACACAGATTACATCAATGCCAGTTATGTTGATGTAAGTAATTTCAAAGAGCTGGTATCGAGTGTATTTTCTTAAAGGGATTAGCAGCGATAATGCGAGAGAATAGAAAAATGTGGAAATGATTGTTTAAAATGTATATATCAGTGATAAGTGTGTACAATTCCATATATCTGCTTTAAAGTAAAAAAACAAACCACCAAATAGTGAAAAATGAAGTATTTTTTATCATACCGTCTCCCATTTAGACATAGAGCGATAACGTCTCCAAATCTACTCTAAACAGCTGATTGTGGTTTACACCAGTACAGAATAAACAAAAATCACTAATGTTTGTTTGATTGTATCGATCATGGTGCGCAATATCTGGGATATTCACCGGGAAAGGCTTTTTTGATCTCAAGTTGGAATTTTGATACGCACGTATAGAAATTACATAATCGGATAAAAAGTTCTGCCTTGTCTTTAATGGATTTGAAGCCAACCACTTGCAGGTTATGTTCGCATATCCATGCCAATAACAACAGTACAAAAATATGAATTTTGATGATTTTTTTTATGTTTAGGATTAGCAAATCGCTGCTTATCCTTTTAATACAATGGTTAAAGGAAATTGTTGAACTGTGCCATGGGAATTGAGACTATTGGCTCATACTACGTGTACCTGACATCCTAGGTTCAATCCATAACGGAAAACTTTCTGCTATTCCCTTTTTATATGCAATATCATTTGTCTCCTTTTCAGGGTTTCCGATCTGAGAGAGAGTACATAGCTACCCAAGGTCCGACACAAGAAACTGTGATATGAATTTCTGGGAGCTCATTTGGGAACAGAACACTTCACACCATTGTTATGTTGGCCAATTTACAGTTGAAAAATGGACGGTAAGACCTAAAAATGTTTTCAGGGGGTCCCCAGACCATTTTAATTGGGGGGTGTTGGGAGCTTGTTTGCGACAAAATCATGGCTCTGGATTCAAGAATTATCAAATTTTTCCGGCCGCTGCGTCGCATGGTAGTCCCAGGAGAGTGGGGTTGAGCTAGACACCGACAGCCACTCATTCTCCAACAAAAACCAAACAACAATGGGGGAGTGGGCCGCCGATAATACGCCCATCAATCAGTTGCGCCGAAAATTATACCCATACGCCGAACAAGTCAACATTTTGCCGACAGAATTTGTAACGGGGGGGAGTGTCAACCCCCCCCTCGGGGACGGCCCTGAAGGTTTTACAGTATGCAAATATTGACTGCTTTGACGTTATCGCCTCCTTCTCTTCCGGGAGAATGGTTGGAATATAGACAATTTCTCAAACATGCCAAAGGTTTAGCATGGTTGAGATCACCATTAGACCTGAATTTTAACCAAGCCCTGATTATATGAAGCAGTGAGTGTTTGCTTTATATATAGCCAAATCGTAAAGAATGTATTGTAGTTAATCGTACGAAACTCCGCGGCATTTAGCAGCTGCAACGCTATCCAAATCCTGCATGAAAGTAATCTTTAAATTTTCACATATACTCGGGTGCTGCCTTTGTATTTTGCTGCTGCTGAATCAATTATTTGCCAAAAACCATCATAAAAGTGTAAATTGTTGCGCACCTTTCCTTAACTTTATTTACTCATAAATGGGACCCACGACTGCAAATAACATTCAAGCATTGACTGCATTATTTCAAATGTCACAACTGATCCGTCAAAAAAATAATATCATCACACTTCAGTACAATCAGAGTTAATGGTTTTAATCATGGTAACCTTTTTGGAGTGTTGTAGAGATGGATCGGGCGTTAGGGGCGTAGTGTAAAAATCTGATGACAGGAATCTGCGGCATATAATAATCAAAGTGCATTACACCCAAGAAGACCGACCCAAAAAGAGACAGCACGCTATTTCTGTATGGCTCAAAACTTTGCGAAGCATGTAAGGTTTTTGATTATTTTTCATCTTAATAATTTTCCAACTTGTATAAAAACTCTAGCTTGAGTCAGTCGCACATCAGGTTATAATAAAATATTGTTTAGCTACGAGTGGTGATTGTATAAGTTCTAAGCTCAAGGTAAAGAGATATGCAACAAAGTTCAAATTACACCCGTCTACTATTTCTCTTTCAATGAAAATTTCAAAGTTCAAGTGTATATCTGTTCTATTTTTTAACCTGCAGGTAATCAAAATTGAGGTTTTGCGGGACTATTTGAAGCATTAGGAGAAAATTAGAAGTTGAGCGAGAGGAACCCGGACATCGGCGGGTTGCTCTTCCATCATGACAATTGCCGCAGTCATAAGTCTAGGGTGCACATGACTGCAATTCCATCAGTGTAGGCTCATTGTGAACATCCAGGCTATCACTCGATTTTGGCACCGTCTGACTACTATCTCTCACAAGATGAAAAAGAAAAACTCCTCAACTTTTTAATTTTTCTCGCGTAATTGTTACAATTAGTCCGGCAAAACTCTCCATGTTTGATTACTGACAAGTAAAAAATAGGAACAATATTACACATTAAACTTCTGAATTTGATTTGCAGAATGAAACTGTAGACGGTGGAATTTGAACGTTGTAGCATATCTATTTCTACCTTTAGGCTTAAAACTTATCAATCACCCCTCGTACATAAAGTACTCTTTGTTCATGTTTATCTCGTATGTAGCGGCGATACGATTGGTCAATACGCATCACAAGACAATGTATAAACAAGCGTTTTACATGGCTGCCCATGATGAACGCCGAAAGTGCGTATAAAATCATGGCAATTTCTGGCCGAATAAGATATTAAGGATTAATTTTGTCAGTAATAGGTGATTACTGGTGAAATAAACGTTCATCACCCAAAAATACATGAAGAATGAACCCTTAATTTGGTGCTAATTTTTTTTTAACGGTTACATAAAGTTTAATGAAGCAATACACTGAACTGATTTCCTTACACCAAGGTTGACTGAAACATATGCATTTCCCTCTGAGAAGTGGAATGCCCCAAATACCCATTTTTTTTAGCACCCTACAAGAGAAATGTCTCAACCAGTGCCACAGGTAACACCATGTTAGCCATTAATTTCTCATTCCGTTTTGGCCCGCTTACCACACCGGACGGTGTTACCGCAGCTTGTCATTAGCAGCCCCAAAATTACTGGATTTTGATACTGGACTAGGTGTAGTCTCATACGGAATACTCCTACTACTAGACCATAACTATCTGGATATATTACGGGATTATATACTGGCATTATAACACGCTCTATTTGGACGGATAAACGGCGAGTTTTACGCCGTCGGAGAGCCTTTTATTATGTATCTTTTTTGCCGCCGATGCTGTCATGTGATCTGTGTAGGGGGAGAAAAGATGGTAAACAAAGGCAGCCATTTCCGCACGTGTTGCGTGCTTTGGAGGCCTTTGCTTTTTGTGAGCCTGTTCTGTTCTGTAGTTGCCATACTATCCATAAAACAGTTTCTTTGGGGGGAGTGTGTTTATTATTTATTTATGCTGTTGATTTTAATAAAATATGTGGAATCTGACTTGGAAATTCTTTACCGTGTGTGACTTTGTTAACGCGGACGGTATCTGTCATCCGCCGTTGGCGGGCCGTGGTCTTACCGCGGCTCGCTTTGTTTTTCATCGCTCGTTTGTTCCGGCACGCGCGCGACCATCTGGATCGCTTAACCCACTTTCAGCGTATTTGAGCCTTGCCGCCAGCGAACCTCTTTTCGCTGCGTTCTTTACGGGTCTGCTTCCGATGTCGCTACGTTTGTGCTTGTTCTTTTGAGGTGGCCTTTCTGTTTTCAATGTTTCGCCATTGAAACACCGTTCCCTGTTTATGTTTCGCTAAGGAAAAGGGGGGGGTGGTGTTCGGCTCCGGTCGAGGTTCTTCAAGGCGGCCCCGCTGCTTGGGAGCACCTAAAGATGTTGTAGCTTCGGCCTACTTCATGGCGTTTTAAGATAGGGCGTTTCTCCTCGGGAGTCCGATAGGTCTACCTCAGCTACAGGCCGATGGCTAGCATGGTCTGCCATAGGGGCTTCTCGGTGTGCAGGCTTAGAAGCGGTCTGCTCTGGACTTTTTTCAACTAGGGGGATTTGGCGGGCTGACGACATCCCGGTTTATAGCAGCCTCGGTTGCTCCTAGCGTGCTTGTCGGCTGCCTCCTTCGGGGGGGCTTGACTGACTCGCTACGATGCCGGCGCTGGCTCGCGATTAGCTCCGTGGCTTTATCGTGCAGGCTGGCGTGGGTCTGCTATGCCTTTAACGTGTGCGGGTAATGGTCGGGGCTCGGCCCAGCGGTGTTCAGTAAGGTTCGATGTTACGCGTTACCACACGTGGTGTTACGTCGGCACACCCCGCAGGGCTAGCCTTGCTTCGCACCGCGGGGTTTAATCTGGTCGTGCTGATTGCTTCACCAGGCCTTCACTGGCTTCACTGGGGCGCGCAGCGCTTCGCCGGATTGGCCCCCGCTCACGCGGGGTTCTGTGTGCGGTTACTGGTACGGCTCGGCCAGCGCTAGTTCCCGCGTACGGTTCCGAGTTAGTAACCCCGTGGGTGTCTCCGTTTCGGCGCCCTCATGGGGTAGCCTTCGGGGCTTGCCTCCATGGGGGGCTCAGTGCAGGCTGCAGATGCCCCTTTCAGGGCGGTGCCCACGCTGCAGGTGGCCGTTTATCCGCCGTCATCGGCTTGATGTCCGGGTGGCCGTTTATCAGCCGTCGTGGGCGTGGATTTCCGGCCTTACCACAGCATCTGGTCTCCACTTACGGGGATGCTTGCTCGGGTGTTGTTTGTCCAACTTCCCTGGTGTTGCCTTTCAACCTTCGGCGCGCGAAACTGTCTCCTGGGGGATGTTATCGCGCCGCCTTGGCTCTCGTGCATCCCTTCAGGGAGCTGTAGGTCTCGGTGGTTCTCTTGGATCTACCAAAGTCTGCTCTTTGGCGGGCCTCCCCTACGGGGCGGCACTAGCTTGAGTGGCTTCACCCTGGTGGCATGTCGCCGTGCCTGGGTGTTGAAAGCCGTATGAGTTGCTCTAGATTCAGCATGCAGGGTCCCCTCCGGGGGTGCTCTGCCATGCCTGTGGTGGGCCTAGCCCCGCCTCGGCCTGGGCATGGGGCGCATCCTGCCGTGCTTAGCTTGCAAGCTAGTCGAGAACTCCGGACTTGCCTTATGCACTCGGGCTCCCGGATCCCATGGGGCTTCAGCTCTGGGGAGCCGGCGCTTCAGTCGGGCCTGCGATGGCGGCTGACTGTTGCTGCCCCGATAGCCTAGCTCCTTCGTGGTGCTAGTCAGGTGTCTGTTCGTTGCACCATCGGGCGGACTAGGCCTCGGTCTTCTGAAAGTAGGCGATTGGGCAATCTAGGAATTTGGCTGTCTGGCCTTAGGACTATGGCTGTTAGGCTTACTGCAACCTAGCCTGGTCCGCTGTCTCCCTCGGGGAGCTTGGACTATGGCTATGATGCAGCTTCGTTGCTTCCCCTACTGGGGATCAGCGGGCCTAGCGCGGCAGCTTCGCAGTCGGGCCTAGGGACAGTTGCCGTTATGGAAGTAGTCTCTGTTCACCCTTGGGGTCTAGACCGTGTTTAGCCTTGGCTTGTATGCTGGTCTTGGGTCATTAGCTCCTGACTTCCTTGGGAGGTCGTTGCCTATCGCCTTGGCGGTCTTTTGACTTAACCTTGGCCTAGGCCTTGGGGCTTTCATCGTCTAGCTTTGCTTCTCGAACTTTAGGCCCACTTCAATCTCCATGGGGATAGCGGGCCCTGGTTCTTCCCACGCAGCTTGCTGGGCCTTGTTCGGGCCTGGCCTAGGGCTGATGCCCTGATGTTGGTGTATTAACTGTGCCCCCTTCGGCGGATTATGAGGCCGATGCCTATGCTGTGGTCTAGCGTTGGTACCTTCCAGGGCCTTCACTGGGCGGTCAGGCATGGGGTATGGTAGGGCTCTAGTACTTCTCCCTGGGCCTTACACCCCGTATGCGGAACCTGATCATGCGCCTTGGCTGATCTTCCTTGCCCTCTGTCCTCACTTTTGTGCAGGCGCTACTTGCCGGCTGGTGCCCTCGGTGCCCTCGGGGCCTAGCTTGCTCTTGCCGGTCTCGGGATTTGGTTAATTCAGTCTTGAGCTGATGATAGGGTTCCCTCATTTGGGGTTGGCTCCTACACCAGGTAGGATGCCCTCGCCCCTCTGGCTATGTTCGTCCTGTGCGCTGGTCGTTTGGCTCTGTGCCAACCTTACACGTGCTCACCAGGCCTAACTCCTTAGCCCTGAGGTCTTTCGGACTTACGCTCTGGGAACTCCGCATCACTGTTGGGTCGGTTTTGTCTTGACCGGGGACTCATTTCCTCCACATTTGTCGGAGCCGGTTAGGGGCTGCTTTCTTGATCGTCTCGGCACAATCCTTTGGCCCCAGTGACATCCCCTGGGTCCGCTGTCTCCCTCGGGGGGACATGGACACGGGTTTTGGGTCGGCTCGACTATGCCCCCCTTTGGGGCTGGTCGTACGGGCTTAGCGTCGGGCCTGGTTCCGGCCTGGCGTTGGGGCTGTCGGGCCTAACGCAGGGTGTGCTCCCGATCGTCGGGGTCTGTATTAGGGGTTCCCCCCTCCCCTCCAGCGGTTTCAGGCTCCCGTTGTTCGATCGCTTCACTTGCGGGTTCTTGCATCGCCCTTCTGTCTCAAATGTGCTGCCTAGTGGGAAGGACAGCGAAGGGGTATTCCCTAGTTGGTGGGTTCTCAGAATCGCGCTTCCAGGTGGCTTTCTAGTGGTTTGGCAAGTTGCTGGTCTTGTTTCCACGCGTGCCTTGAGACGGATCTGGTCTTTTCCCCTTAGTACCCCTCGGGGTCCTGGGGAAGTTCGGTTGCTTGGATCATGTCTTTACGACCTGGGGAGCCCTTGACATGGTGGTCTGCCACTTCCGACTGGGGATTTTATCCCCTCTAACCTAGTCAGTCAAAGTGGACCTGAACTTAAAGTCGGTATGGGAGATTTCGCTCCCGGGGGGGAATGTCTCTGGGCGAGTAAAAACACCCGCTGTGAGTCATTCTTTCCATGTCTGGACGTCTCGAGTTTGGTTAACGAGTTGTTACTCCCTTTTCTCGCGGCTTTGGTGATCCTTAATCGGTACCTCGCAGTAGGGTAGCACTTCTCAGGTGGCTCTCTTCACTTTCTTCTCGTCGGGAGATATTGTCGAAGAAGCTATGCTGCCCGCGGACCTCTTCTCGGTGGCATCCTTATGGCCCGTAGCCAGGAGTTCGGTCTAAGCAGCTACGGTTTGCTCCTCGATACGATCGTCGTCTCGGCCCACGAAGTTCCTCATGTCTCTGGATATTCTGTCGCCTTCTACGACCTTTTTGTCAACTGCTCTCTGCTTTGCAGTCGCCACTGTTTAGACTTCTGCTCGGGCTTTTCCGCGAGCAGTTAGTGTAACCCCCGGCTCGGGTCGCTCTCGAGGCTCGACTAGGTTCCTGCGGAGCTAACCTCTGGGTTCTACCCTCTGGTAGACTCCGGTGGTTTAACCAATTTGTCTACCTTCGGGCCAGTTTGACTCGCTCCGATCTGCGGAGGTGCTAGTTTGAGTTTATCATTAATTCAGCACTTTTTTGGATGCTCTTCGGTTGCCCGGTTCTGGTGGCGCGGCTCCCCGGTTTATTGCGGAGGTCTGCCTAGTTCTTTCCTCAGTGGTTCTGTCTACTTCCGAGTCGCGGCCTGAATCGTCCCTCCACCTCCTGACTGTGACGGTCTGGGTGGGACTACCCTTTTGCTATTTTGAGGCTTTGTTGCTGTTTTTCCGACATCCGCTGTCTGGATTGTTCGGGTCAACCAGCTCGCATAACCACAGGTAGGTTGTTCGGTTCGTCCTACGGTGACGTTGGTTCGTTCCATGACTCCTGCAAGGCGTCCGTTTCTGACCGAAAGCTAGTTCCCTCTTGGGGTCTGAGTTCTATCGGCGGGTCTCCTTGGACGAAGCCCCCAATCGTCCTGGGGTGCGGCGTCGACTCTAGTACTCGCCTTTATTACTCTTTCGGGTTCCCTTTCCGGCTGGATTAGCTCGAGATTTCCTTCTCCTTGTAGATTCTTCCTCCGGGTCAGGTTCGGACTTTTATTCAGCCCTACACGGGGAGGGGGCCTGTTAGCCTTCATTCAGTCTCTCCACCTTTATCTCCCCCCGGGCACTCTACGCGGGGTTCTTCTGTGGTGCTATGATCGGACCACCCTCTCTAGGGGGCCCGATCCATTACAGTTGTTGGGGTTAGGCTTCTTTGCCAAGATTCTTTACGCGGGTCCGCCTTGAGCTTCTCTGGTCCCTCCGGATCCTCAGTTGTTCTCAAGGCTGTGAGGCCTTGTTATCTGCCTTTGCCGCGGAGTGCTTCGGGCCCTTTGTCCAGGCCTGGCGCACTCCAGTCTTTGTCGGAGCTCTTCCTCTAGCCTATTCCTTAGGCTGGGGTTTTCTCTGGGGATTCGGCTCTGGCACCCTCCAAAAACCTTTGGACAGGTCTTTTATCACATTATAAAGTATGAGGTTCCTCTTACTCACCCCTGGTGTACTCACTATTTTAGGTGATTATGCTTCATGACTTTTAGGAATCTAGATTCCATGTGTTTTTGGGCTCTCGCGTTTGGCCGTTTTGGTCTACCTTTGGACTGCATCCTATGGCTGCTCTCTGGAATATCATGTTCCACCTCCGACTGAGTGGGCTAGTCTGGTGTTGATTGAAAATATTCCTTCAACGGGGGTTAATGCATATGTTTCAGTCAACATTGGTGTTAAGGAAAAATGTGATTTTAATAAATATCAATAATTATTCAAAAACACATTATGTTTTATAACTCATCTAACTGAAGCCTGATTCCTTTCTAATGTTTACTTCCCGCTTCCAGGCCGCCCCACAACATGATATGTGCATGCGTTCCGTGTGGGCTTTGAGCCCCCACCGGCATTGGGGAAGAGTCATGGCTAACAGGGTGTGACCTGGGTCACTGGTTGAGACCCTTTCTCTTTTAGGTGTGCTAAAATGGGTATTGGGGCATTCCACTTCTAAGAAGAGAAATGCATATGTTTCAGTCACAATTGCGAAACGGAAATTAGGCCTTCAGTTAGATTTAGATGATTTATAAACCATAATGTGTTTGTGAATAATTCCCTTGCAATTCTTTCTCAGATCAAGTGCGAGACATACTGGCCTGAAGATGAGCAAGAGACCATGGAATGCATACCATTACTGTGACTTGCACCAATGTTGCAGACATGGGAGAATACCTTAGTACATCACTTCTTGTACGAGAGGTAGGTCATTGTGTCAGACTTACAGTGATGGAACAAGTTTAGCTGTTTGCCCACAGCTGTTTGACCCAGCCAAAATTGTCTCTTTTATTTTGAGCAATTTTAAACAATAGCGGACACAATTTTGACAACCTGTATATAAGGAGGGGCAAAAAAAAAAAGAGAAAAATCCCTTGCGGGAATCTTGCCATATATAGGCCTCCAAAGGTCATCATGTGTATGTTTATAGCGCCCTCTATCTGCTATTTCCCATAGAAAGACATGTAAAACAAGATTTTTATGAAAAAAGCGATTTGCCCGGAATCAAATTCCTCAAATTTAAAAGGATGTAGATACTGGTAAAATTACTCCCCAAATCCGTGTTCAAAGTGTGTCGCCGGTGATATTTTTTGTTTATTCTCGTTTGGGTCATAATAAATGAGCTCTCAAACAGCTGTGTTTGTAGAGAGGTCAAAATTAATACTTCAGGCTTCTTCTGCATCATAAAGGATTGAAGGCGTATTTATAAAATTCTCTGGATTATCAAGGAGCTAGTAGTAGTCAATCAAAAGTTTTAAATCAGGTGTTGTCCAGTGAACAAGGGTGGCCGGATCACCTCACACTCAGCAAACCGCCCTACCTCCTTCCTTCCTTAGCCCGATTCCAGCACATCCCCCGTTTTTACCCTACATCTTTCCTCTGATTAACATTCATCTTCCCCCTCAAATAAACCGACTCCGATCTTCAAACCACCTCCTACTCTACTCATCCACTTTCTTCTACCAAGGTCTTCTTTGGAGTCCTTCTCCACAACCCCCACGCGCACTCAAAGCATAATATAAACCATGTGCTTCATCATTAAAGCCACTATCAGGAATTCCTTCAAAATGTAAATATTGAAATTAGCAGAAAAGAAAATAGTTAAAGAGTTAAAGACACGTCTGTAGATTATCATAAGTATTTTTCCACTGAAAATTAGAAAAGGAAGAAAACAGCAGTGTTTCAAAGATTTGAATCTTCATTAACTACGTGTTGTAGAAAAGTGTCGTACGGAGATAATGACTAAAATGTCTGATTTTGTCTTTATTAGGATGCTTTTGGTTCTATCACTTGGAGGGTATGTTAGGGAACCTATACTTGTTAAGGACATACAAAAATCTGATTTTGATGATTTTTGATTTTAACATTAGCAAATCACTGTGTGCATATTAATTCACCGTAAGGCCGGTGAGTAGTACATTGGTCACTAAAAGTTTAACCATTTCATACCCTAACAAATTCTCAATCAACTTACCCGCTTTTATTTATTTGATATACCAAAGGTAAAATTGTATTGTGGACACTCTTTACCTGCCTTTTGTTAAGAGGTTCCTGTCAGCAATTTTGAAAAACTAGCAAAATATGTTTTCTTAATGTAAAATATATTTCTTGTGTCCATAGGATGGCGACACCCGCAACGTGGCACCACTTCCACTCAAGGGGATGGGAGACAAAGGAAGTACCCAAAGGGCACAAACACCTCTGTCTCAGTTCATACAGCGACATTCGGAGCGGCAAACATCAACGGAAACTCAGGACCCAGGTTGTGATTGCAGGTTGGCGAAAGAGCATGCAAACAAGAATTCCACATTCTCTGTGATTTCAAACACAAGGGTATAAAAGTGATAATTGTTTAGGGATTTAATCATATACATATATAGTACACAGCCAAATTAAGGCTGGGAAACGTGGAGGGTTTGACCTATTAGTATTACAAGTTATACCAAAACAGTCACAATTAATGTTTTCATTTGTAATGCATTATTTACATAATTATCATTATGTTTTTCTTGTATTCATGATGAACAAATAACCGATTGATTATTATCATGTGTCCACGCACAATTGTGTAGCAGGACTATCATCTTTTGAGAATTTGGGAAGTGTCCATTTAGCTCAGTTGGTATTTGCGTAAAGATTTTATTCATGCGCAACAAAATGGACTGAATGCTAAGCATAACCACTGAATGAATGTATACTTACAGTGTTATTATATTACAACACTAGGTGGGAGGCATTCAAACAGATTCCAGACAAAAATTTGATAACATTTTTATTGAGGGAATGCCCCAAGCTCATATTATTCTCTGTTTAACGCTAAGTGGCATAACCAGACCTTTGCCAATGGGAGGGGGGAAGAAAAGAATAAGGGAGGGAAAGAAGAATGGTGCCGAGGCATTTTCTGAGGGGGGTGGAGAATTTGATCCTTCTCCAGAGACAGTAATAAACGTCTCCAATTCTGGTGGGGGGCTGGTGGGGGCCAAGGGTTCTGAGCAGCCCCACCCCCCAATCCCCCCCCCCCCCACCCCGCGGTTTTATGCCACTGTTTAAGCAAGTTTGCACCCGACATACATCTGAGTGCTTGGATGCAGGGGTTAACAGTCACAAGCCAAAATCTCCCTGATTCCAGAACGTCAAGGTTAGCATTTCTGTAGTAGGATTACTTAATTGGTTGTAAACATTGCTTGATGTGAGTAGGTCTAGTGTGGTTGGTCATCAAAATCTCAAATGCGTTCTATCAAGTAGATTCATGGTGTATAAGTCTGATAAGAAATTTACACAACTAGTGTCAGTGTAGTTAGCATGAAATTAACAAACTTTCCAATGTTAAATTATATTATTTGTGGTTATTTGTCGTGCTGGTGTTGGCGCCCGAACGGGCGTTTTCATCGCATTGGACATCTTGATACAAAACAGTTGCTCAGGGGAGTCAAGTTCATTGACATTTATGGTGGTAGCACGTATTCGTACGCAGCGTGCTTATGGTGCAAACAGAGGTAAGATCTTTAATCTCCAAAATCTATTACAACCTTAAATCACCTTCCAATGTTTTCAGGCTAAATCCAATTTGAAATTTTACTTCGTTCAGCGAATCAGATCCATGTTAAGAATAGAAATTAAGAAATATGAAATTCCTGTTAACTTAAATGTTTCTTGTAAGTGAACCACTTTTAGAAATGGTAGGCATTTATAAACAATGGACAATGTTACAATGAAATTTAATATTGAGGATTAACGAAGGAAGGACCCATCTCGAACAGGCTCCATTTGTCATTTGTGTCTTATTAAGTGGTATACTACTAAGAAATTGCGTGCCCTATGAGCAGGAGGTCCCAGATCAAAGGCTTCATCATACCTTGCTAAAGGCAGACTAGAGATTTCAAATGAGTTTTTTGTGCAATTAATTTTTTTAAAAAATCAACTCGAATACTAAAGATAATGTACAAGTTGCGTGAATTAGATTTTTTGTTTAACTGCAGCGAACCATTATGTTCAGTTATAACAGTACACAAAAAATTTCCAGATCCGGAACTTTAAAACAAAAGTTGTGATTTTCGATATTCAGGGACCTCAATGTTGGCCCGTGGGCAAAATCCGGCCTGCCATCCATTGATTTTGGGCCCTCGACATGGCTCTAAAATATAAAGGGAAACATAAGAATTCAGGTGGTATTGGCTCTTAAGTAGGGAACTTAAAACAGGTTAGCCATTATCCAGCCCTTCAGCTAAAAAATTGAGAACACTGTTCTATGTGAAGACATTGACTGAGATTAGGTATTTCCCACACAGCAAATTAGCTGTGGACAAGCATTAGTATATGCAAAACACATGACTCTCGAAAATTGGAGGGTGCCATCCCCGGGAAAATCTCTGAGTCAGCCGTAAGTACTAAGTAGTTTCTTTATAACAACTTTATTCACTACTTCTATTACAGGAACAATACCAGTTTGTCCATTTGTATCCCGCGAGTCTTCAGTCTGGAATCATTGGAGGAATAGGTCAAGATAATTGGGTGATTGGTGGCGCATTCAGAAAACCATCCAGTAAGTGGCACTGTAATCAAGCCTAACCAAAAATGCATGAGTTCCCCTTGCTGAGTAACACATCTTGGGTTTACCACCATATTTGGAGATGTATAGAGTTTTCACAACTGAATTTTATGGCTAATTTATGGACTTGGGGGAACTGAATTTGGGCCAAATTTTAGGTTTAGAAGCTGAATAAATGGCAAAATTTCCCAAAATTTGGGAAATGAGGTAAAATTTGTGAGCTTTGTGGTAAAGTATTTTATTTATTTTTATTTGTATTGCCCACCCCCCCCCCTCCCCCCCCCCCCCCTTATTATTCAGGAAATTCGTTCAATACAAAGTACTGATATCCCAGGAGATCCTGATTAAATTAATCTCCCAAAGAGAAATATGGTTACAATCAGGTTTTCTATTACTAGTACATAAAAAATGATCAAAAGTATGGAACAAGGATGATGTGCGAAAGTAGGTGTCTTAAGCACTGAAATATCGATTGCAACAGGGGTTAACGAATGCAAAGAGGATATGAAGTAGGGGGTCTTGACTGCTGCACATAACTGTTACACCCCCTCTAGGTGCAGCACCCCTTAACACTTAAGTGTCTAAGGTGTTTTCACTCAACGTTTGGTGCCTAAGGGGGTGGGTTCCATGGAACCCCCCCGAAAGGAACCACTTTCCCGATGGATAATTTCACATGAAACTCATACAAACTTTGAGTGCTGGGGGGTAAGACAAGGCCAAAGTGCAATATAAATGAGTTACGGTTATCGTTGGAAATTAGGGGCAAATCATTGATCTTTGTTTTCGAAATGCGGAAGGAAAAAATCGCTCAAAAAGTAGCAGTTTTTGCGACCCGGCTCCTCCCCCCCCCCCCCCCCCCCCAACAGCATACCACATGCAAATCATTTGAGTTTATTATCTGCTCTCGAAGGACCAATTTACACATATTAAACAACAACATTACCATTGTGTACATTCTGTATTTTTTGTGGGTGGCAGCTTTATGTGCCATAGGTTGTGTATAGCAATGGCGAGCGTCGCTCGATGATGGAAGCGCTTCTTTTCAGCACATATAAAGGGTTAATTATTTTTCGGATTATGTAACCTTAATTTGTTCTATGCATATGAACATACATAGCAGAAAAATATTTTTTTTGGCACAGGGTTTGCTAATTTTTATTTTTAAACTCACACTCCCGTTGGGCTAAGGGGGGGTTCTAGGGACCCCAGCTATATCTATTAACGGTGTCTTTAGAAATTTTAGCCATTTTTTTTATGAAAGAAGCGCATCAATAAGTTACACAATTACAAAAAATAGAGTTCGAAAATATTTTTCACGGATTGAGAAAAGAACCCCCAGAAAGAAAATCGCGAAAAAAAACAAATCTTGGTTACTATGGAACCCCCCCTTAGGCTCTTAAGTGTTAATACATAGCACTAGCACATGTCCTCGATACGCCAATAAAACATGAATTCCTTCCTGAGTTGGTGTTAGTTTAGTTTTTACCCCCAAAGTTTCCTGCTTGAATACATGCTGACAGATAAATAAATTTGGTCATAAGAAAATTATTAAAAATGTTATTTGTTCTTGTTTTTTTTTTTTATTCAACAGAATTATCTGATATGGAAGAGTGGCTGATGAGTTTTTAAGCAACTAATTACCTTGAAAACAAATTACCATGGCAAAATGTAAAAATTTGACAATATCTTAACAGTATAATAAACAACTCAGTATCTGTCATATGTATTCTAGTCTAAATTCTGAGTGACTTACGTGCTTTTTGTAGTTAATCTGTGTACATAAAAGAAAAATGTGAATATACAAATGAAATTAACTGAAATATTGCTGAAATGGACAAAAATGAGGAAAATATCTTCAAAAGTATTTGATTCTTTAATAAGAATAAGAGTAGCTTTGGACCAAGACTTTTATATATGAAAAGATTGAAAGCGTTTAAGCTGTGTAAAAGAGTATTTTAGCATTGAAGATCAGACTAAAACCTGCTAACGAATTAATAGTTATTCAAGCATACTTTAAAGGTACGTGCAATTCATGTGAACTCAGAAACGAGCAAACCCAGTGATGTGGTCTTACTTGAACAGCCATTTCCTTGTTTTGTGTTGTTGTAATATCTAGTTTGATTTTGTTAGCCGTTCATGTAATTGTAAGAGATTTATCAAATTTTGCATTGTAAGGTATTGATGTTATGACAGGAATTAAGCTGGTTTATTCATACGGTCGTACTACACCTAAAATTACATGCTAAGAAATACTGGATGTTGGAGTTGTACCAGCTGGGCACAAATTGTTGACCATTCAGGCATGTAATCATATTCATTAGTTAAACATTTTATAATGTAAATCTATATACATTGATCTGGAGGGATGTTATTTCCAATTTACAGGACACAAACTTGCAAAATGTTTAATTTTAACATAATTATTTAAAACATTGTGTTTTTTTTTTTTTTTTTTTTTTTTTTTTTTACTTTTTATCTAAAATATGTACTTTCATATGAGAATGCATGTGTTTTAACTGTTCATTTTTACACACACCCACACCAAACATGTTTTCCTTGTCAAGGATATGATTTGTATTTCAAAAGATAAGACCAATATTTTTTGGATATATAACCAAGTTTTTCCCGAGTGTTACTCAAGGGTAAGATTTGTACATACTATTTAAATATTATGTTCTGATGACCTGTCATATATCACATCATTTGGCTATATTATGCCCATTTCAGTGAACAGCTAAAAATTAAACCTTCTCTAGTGCAACAAATTTTGCTGAGAATCAATTTAAATTTTCAACCCTTATATTTAAAAACTGGCCCATTGTTAGAGCGTCCATATAATGGATCCACACGGCCCTGGATTAGCTTATTCATAATGAGCTGAATAAATCTTGACATCACCACAAGCCATAATGACGTGTGGAGTCGCAAAGAAGAAGATTGATTTAAACTAAGGAAAAGTAAAATCATAACTTTGTTAAAAGCAGGATGCTATTGCTAGTCATAATTCCCTTTTAAATAAATGTTACCATCAATACTTATTTTAACCACTTATATGGTCAAATTCTCTGTTTGTGTTAATAGAAATCGTACCTCTGCCAGAGTAGATAATTCACGAACAAATCTGAGTCACATTCATCTATCAAATTTCATCACTTATAAATAAAATGAATGAACTCTGCAATTTTAAGTTTCTTACAAGATTTTATCAGTACTATATCTCAAGAAATAATCAGTACTATGTGTATATTAGCAATACTTATTGGCCAATGTTTGCACATACAAAAAAATATCTTTTATTTTTGTATTGAGGAAATTTATACCCCAAAAGTAAAAACATTACATAGTTAATTCTAGAATTATTATAATCCAGTATATTTTTATAGCAAAAGTAGAAATGTATTTCTACAATTTGTATAGTAATCAAATTTTTGCTGCCTATAGGTTGCAAACTGCCTGTTTGTATTTGTGTTACTTAATAAAAATTTATTGACTCAGTTCTTGCAACATATTAGATATTAGTTGGTTGGTGTAGTAGGGTTACATTCTTTAAATTCTATAGGCATGAGAATTTAATGTTAAAACCTAAGTGCATCATCATTGCCTGGATGTATGCATTTAAATTTTCAGCCCAAATAATGGTAATTTTGCCTGATTTTATGCTGTTTTATAGGTTTTGTTGCCACTTCCAGGTTTTCTTGCAAAAGTTTATTCTCATGCCTGGTTTTATCACAATGTGTAATTTGGTGTACTTTAATTAGCTGCAATTTAAGTATTTGAAAGATTATTGTATATTGTAATGGTAAATGATCTGAAAGATTAAATAAAGTTCATGGGCAAAAAGGAATCACAGGAACTGTGTGTAGTTTCATTAAAAGTAGAGGTGGGCTATAAAGGGTCATATTTGGGTCATATTTTCGGATCACTTCAAACACAGGCTGGAATGACTTTAATGATGCTTATCCCATTTTCAAATAAAAAATAAAGTGCGAAAACCAGGATGCTCCAACGAAAAATGCAAAATGGCCACCAAATTGGTCAATAAATCATATTTTTGACCATAACTTGATAAGCTTTTTGCTCTATCACCGTGATTTTTGTGGCAATACCCATATTTGGCCTACTAGAAATCATTTTATGCATCTTCCATTTCACCACGACTTTTCATTTTCTCAATATTGTAGTTTTAGGTCACTGTGTGGTACAACATAATAATACATGTGTATTGATTTTACACAAAGAGGGTTTCCGACTGAATGAATGAGAAAGCCTACTTGCAATATTGATTGTGGTCGGCGTGTTCGAGTTGCAGTACATTGTAGTTAAGTCAAAATCCTCAATTCTGTGACTAATCTTTGGCAAGTAAGGTTTGAAGATTGATTTGACTTCAAAGGACATTTTAGAAGGTTTTTAGCCCACATGTCCCTCTGGAAAATGTAGGCAATTTCCACAGGAGGGGGGGTTTCTACAGGGGTAAATTTTAAATAATGGTCCAAATAACATTTAGTATAGCTCAAATTGTTTGTGTGGTAACAAGGAGTAAAAAAGTCTATGGTGACCTGTCTGTAAAATGCATCGTTATGGAGATATACAGCAAAATAGGCTAAAGGTCAAATGTTTATTCAGCAAAGGTCAAGGTCTTATACTGGTTTGATTGAGTTTAAAAGTATCCTTCTAAAATGTTCTTTGAAGTCAAATCAATCATCAAACCTTACTTGCCAAAGATTAGTTACGGAATTGAGGATTTTGACTTAACTATTGCAATGCCCATTGAAAACTCCAAAACCTGCAACTATCTCAGCCATTTTGCATGCTTTTTTACCAGCAAGGTGTTAAATGAAAGAGCAAGACCTAAGCAACAAAATGTATAGCTTGAAAACTTTCAAAATGATCGGACTTTGGCAGAATACTTAATGAAAAACATGCCCAGATACTTTTTGTGCCAACTGTATAAAGCTTTACAACCATGCAAAATGTCAATTTTGAAAAAAAAATAACTTTAGGGTGCACTGTTTTTTAAATGTGCCAGTGTCTCTTTAACACTTGGGTGACTTTGTGAATAAAATTCCATGATCTCCCAAATTGCAAGATCGTTGTTCCAGTTTTCTCCACAACAGAAGTACCTATTATGCCTGCTTCATTGTGCAACAAATTTATCTCTCAACTTACAGCTGACTGCTGAATTCCTACTTTTCGGTTTAAACTGATATCAAATTACCCCATATGATCCTTACTTGATGAGTAATAACAACATTAATTTTTGGTATGTCAGTCTCAATTTGTGCAACTGGAGCAATTGTGATTTTGTTAAATATTCCTTGTTTACAAAGTAGGAATGATTAATGTTATCACCCTTGAGAATCTTATATTTTTGAATTTTGTGTAAGTCTTCCATGCAAATTGATCTGCGATCTATGTGGATGTCATCAGGATTACACCACTGTTCTGTCCAGGCCTGTGCATTCGAAATTCCCAAAAAGGGGCAAATGTTCCACACTTCTTGCTTAATTTTTTTGATACAAAGGTCCAAAAGTAAAATTTTGACAAGAAGGTCCACTTTTTGGTGATAAAATGTTTAAAAAGTCAGAAAAAGGACCATTTCAAGGGGGTCAGGTCCACCTCTTACAAAAAAGTCAATTTTTTTCAAAAAAAGTCCACTTTTTCGAAGTCCCGCACCCCCCAAAATAAATCCTGCGTATGGTCCTGGTTCTGTCATTGAACTGGTCACAAAGAATAAACAAAGTTTTTGATAATTTTAAAATAAATACATTCGGCTAAACTTTTAGGCTAGCTTTTGTGCTGTTTTGAGGATGTTGCACCTAATGCCAAAGGTACGCCGCAGGTCTTGCCAACGGACACAGTCACAGAACAACAGGAATGAGCTCAAAGGAGACTCATGCAGCTTGCTTGCAACTGGACCTTCTCTTTCAAACCCTAATTGTTTGATGACGACTACTGAACATCAAACCTATGTTTTGGCATGTTTGAAGAATGTTGTGCTCAACCAATATCCCTTGCCAACACCAACCATTCCCTTGATCTCGTTTTCTGCCGGCTTATTTCGACTAATGTACACAGATCGTGATTAGGTCTGGTGGACAAGGCAGTAGTTTTAACGGTAGTCTAAAATTGTAAGAATGTCTTTGTATGGTTTATACGGGATGCAAGCTTGCCTATTGCATTACATAGAAAATATTGCAGTCTCACCCTGTGACAACATGCGGGCTTTTTGTAGATGCTTAGGAACAATCGACTCTTACATTGACGGATGGGAGTTTTTGTTAGGATACAAATTTCTCTCAAATTTCAACTGGATCGGTTGTATACCACCTACCGAGAACGTTTCGAAGGTTTAGTGGACAAAACGGTGCAAAGAAAACCGCAACCTTGTTTTTTGAACTTGCCTGCTATCGTAACGTTCCCCATCGAAAACCATGCTTGACTTTCTGTCTGGCACGACAGAACTACTAAATCATCAGCTATTACATAAGAACGGCGTATTGGGGCTTATTCACTTCAGTGTGATCGAATACATTGGTAAGTCCTTCCAAATTGTAAAAAAACTGTGTTGAGAAAAATTGGGGCGCATCTTCCTGGAATCTCTCATGTCTCTTTAAAGGCTGACTCGGAGATTTGGAAATATAATTTTGGTGTAGTAATTAAAATAATACACTAGAACTAAAGATAAGTAACCTAAAAAGCGTAATTCCCAGATAGAGGATGATCGGAAAGTTTCGTTTTTCATGCATTACAACATTTATTCATAGTATAACAGTGCCATAGGATACCGTGATAAAACAAATTTCCGGAATCCGGATTTTCTCACAAAGTGGATTTTTTTTATATGAAGACTTCGATTTGAGCAATTAGTTATTTCCACAGGGATTATTATATGGACAAGCATTATGTATATTCAAAAAACACGAATTTTGTTTAAAATTTATGCACCCCTCATCGGGAAATCATCTGAGTCGGCCTTTCATTAAGTCTGTCCGTCTGTCTGTCTGTCTGTCTTTATGACAGTTCGGTTGACCTTTTGGAAATGAAATTGTAAATTATCAAGATTAGGAATCTGCAAGTCGGTCAAGAAAAAGTTCAAATGCCGTAAAATCATTTTGGGTCACGGCTTATTGGTGACAATTATGTTGGTTAAAATCTTTACCCAACTTTTGTGACATTTTTAATTAGTGGGTATGGCGGTTTTCTATTATGTAAAAAGAAACAGTCCAATTTTGGGACTGTTATCTGGTTAAATCTCTTTGATGATTGCCATATTATGATGAGCTTTGTGCAAATTACATAAGCATTATTAGATGAGAGTCTCACCAACTATCCCATTTTTTGAAAATTGTTGTCAGATTTGGTCACTCGGTCTACCCCTATTTTGTGCAATTTGGGGCTGTCTCTCCCGCCAAAGACCCCCTATTTTTTTTTCAGTTCTCTGTCACTGAATGCCCCTGGGTTTGGAAGCGTGAGCCTTACAACCATCCATTTCATATGTGAGTGCCCTGGGCATCAGAATAAGGTCCAGCTTCAGCGGGTAGGTAAATCACTTTCTGCATATAGGTCATCTTCGAAATACAACCTCTAAACTTAAATACAATTGTTTGCTGCATTATGGCACATGGATACTGTTTATAAAGGTTGGCCGCCCGATTCAATATATCAGAAGAAAATTCATATTATTTTTTAAATGCCCGAGAAATATTTCCCCTGTAGTTTTGGGCAGTTGTCAGTGTTTTATTAATACTTAATAAGTTGGGCCAAATTTGATATTTCAGTTTTACAGGTTTAAGGACATCCCAGGGAATCACTTCCAACTTGTTGTGAAATTGCCGGTGTCGTATTTGTACAGGGATCAAATGTTATATTGATGATATTATGCTTAAAAAAACCTCACCATTGTGTTCCTTTAGTAATAAAGATTCAGGAAATGTATAGTTTGTCCTATCTGGGATGGATCATTCAGGACTTATTAGCAAAGAGGTCAAAGGTGAATTTTTTGGCCGCCCTACAGGGGTCAAAAATACAAAAAATGCACAGATTTGAATGAAAAATTGAAATGGTCTCAAATTGATCCTTTGACCAAACCGATTCATATTAACAATTTGACCTATCCATGCAGTATCTCTCGTTACTATGGTAACACACAAATATAAATCCATGTCCATTGAATTCTATTGAGTCAGGCCAAATTAGGGTGTTACCTTGGTAAGAAGTAATCCTGGATAGGGCAAACTATTCTGAATATGAATTGGATTGGTAAAAGCATCAATTTGAGACCATTTTCATTGAAATCGGTGCATGTTTTGCATTTTTTACCCCTGTAGATAAAATATTGACCTTTGACCTTTTTGCTAATAACTCCTGAACGATCCATCCCAGATAAGGCAAACTATACCTTTTCTGAATCCTTATGAGAGGAACACATCGGTGAGGGGTTTTTGCAACAATATCATCAATTTGACATTTGACCCCTGTACCAACTTCAATGGTGCCCCAGGTGGCAATAAGTTGGAAGTGATTCTCTGGGATGTCCTTATACCTATAAAACTGAAAAAAAAAATTGGCCACAAACCATGAAGTAGGAGACAACTGCCTCCTGACTAATGGGGCCACATGTATTCCAAGGTGGATATCTTGCTCGTGTATGGCCTCTCAAAACGTACCCTAAGCATGTATTTTCACTTGGCAAGAAAAGCACCCTAAGCAGGTTTTTTGGTTGATTTTGCTACCATAAACAAGTATTTTGGTTGATTTTGCTACCTTAAACAAGTAATTTGCATTTAAAAATATGCTCTAAACAAATACTTTGATATAATTTTACTACCCTAAACGTTAATGTGCCTGTAACCAAGTTTTTGTGTATTTTATTTCACTCTTATTGTAAAAGTATCAATTTGCACACGTCACTCTTTTAATGTACATTCTCAAAGAGTTTTGTTTGGGACAAAAATTTGAAGAGATCTAGGGATAAGGTTAAATATAAACATTTGCCAGTTTTGCATTTAGATTTCAAGTCTTTTTAAAGAGACATGAGATTCCAGAAAGAAGCGCCCCAATTTTTCTCGAACCTAGGTTTTTTTACATATGTGGAATTGCGTACCAAGGTATTAGATCACCCTGAGTGCATAAGCGAATAAGCCGTAGTTATGTTATAAGAGATGATTTAGTAGTTTCTGTCGTGCACGACAGAAAGTCAAAGCTGTTGTATATGGGCACGCTGACGGTAGCAGCAAGTTCAAAACACGGTTTGCCGTTTTCTTTTGCACCTGTTTGTCCAATAAACCTTCCAAACGTTCTCGGTAGGTGGTCTACAACCGATCCAGTGAAATTTGAGACAACCGACCCACTCAAGTGAAATTTGAGAGAAATTCATATCCTAAAAAATCTCCTGTCACTCTAAAGTTTTGTTCCTAATATAAGTCTTTGAAATTAATGGGTCTTGTCGTATTCACTATAAGTTACAATATGCTCATCCACCAAGGACACAGTTCAGTGGGTTGTACTTGTAAGTTGTACATACATTGACATGAACTGACCTTGTGTGATCTGGGTATCATATATCATACCCCAAACCAGTGGGTGTATTTTCTAAATACACTGGTGAATGGAAGGTACTGAACTGTGCCAATGGAATTGAGATTTTACTAGCTCTAGTGATTTGACAGTTTTAATTCTGCAATTCAGCCCATTTCATTGAAGTAAACCGTACCTACACATTTGTGACCCGGAAGGAGTTATTTAACAAAGACATACCTAATTCCGTGCTCCTACCAATATTCTTTCCTCTTATTTTTCTTTCCCAAAATCACAGGATGAGGGGGAAACCATCGTTTGAAAATTCGGCACCACTCTCCGGATCACCCACCTGTTATGGATGCAGGAGGAAACCAAGTTCAGGGACGCGGTAACGGAACGATTTTCACAATAATTTTGAAAAGCTAATCGTTTTTCTTTGTGCGCTATGAGTATGGGGCGATGTGTGATGATGGTTTGATATTGTTGGCTTTTTGTCTACAATTGGAATTTTGGGTATTAAAAATGTAGAATGGGCCTAGGAATCCAAATCAAATTGTTAGCCATTTTTTTATCCCTTCCGTTGGCCGCCAGCTTGGTTTTCAAAAATGGCCTGCCCATTTTCACACAAACATATTTGCTTCTATATCTGGAACTTCTGAGCAACTAGAAGGCTCAAATTGGTGGAAATACCACTGTTGTGATGTCAAGAAAAATTATCACTTGCCAGAAAGGTCGCAGATAGTTTCCTTGAGGAGGTCATCTTGAATTTTTCAAAATGGCCAGCCATTTTAAATCATATCTGCTCTCTGCCTCCCTCTGCACTTTGAGCACATAGAAGGCTCAGTTGGTGCAAAACCCCTGTTTGTGATGTCATTGAATGCAAATATTACATCAACAAAATCAGAGATTCTTTCCTCCTCCTTCAGGCGGCCATCTTGAATTTCAAAATGGCCGCCATTTTAACTTAGACTTCACCCAATACTGGACTTCTGAGCAACAGGGAAAACCCAACGGTGACAATACCCATGTTTGTGTGTCAAGGAACACTATATTACAGCCAGAAACGTCGCCAATTGTTTTCCCTTCTGGCGGGCCATCTGGAATTTCAAATGGCTACCATTTTTTAAAACGTATACTTCCCTCAATATCTGGACTTCGGCAAACATAGAAGGCTCCTAATTTTGGTGGCAATACTCATGTTTGTGATGTTAAAGAAAATATATATTGCATCCAGAGTGGCAGATTGTTTCCTTCTGACGCCATCTTTAAGTTCAAAATTGCTACTATTTTTTTAGCATATACTTCGCCCGAACCACTTAAATCAAGCTCTGGGTGTTTTAATAAATTTTGTATTAAGTTTTTCATGTTACTACTGCTGTCCATGTTCTGTGCCATTTCAACATTTGACCATATCCAAACTATCGATCTAGCGGCCGTAGCGAGATGCTGTTCACCATCATGAAGTGCCAAATGTTCCCTGTCCGTCATTAAGTTGGGTATGTCAGATGGATCCTGCTGGCATGTCCGAGGCTCATGTAGTTTAAGGGGCGACGTCCCCTGTTTGGGCATGGTAACCTCCAACATGTGATGTGTCCGAGACGACTTGATCAACCGCACGATAACAGTGACCGCCCAAATCGTGCTCGGTGTTGGGCACCGAAGATGAGATTGGAGAGATATATCACATATCTGTGCTTTGGTCAATGTGCTCACGCCAGATATGTGTTGTACTCCACCGTTTATCCTGTGCTCTTTCATGGTCCAAGTCCTCCGATCCTAACAGGATAGCTCTCTTCACAGGCTCTAAAGAACTTCAGTTTGGTTGATTGAGATACCAGATTGTTCATAGGTAGTGTGTTTATTGCAGGCATTCCCAGCTTGTCCTTTTTGCGTGACAGGAAAGTCTTTCTTCTTGCTGGTCGGCAACATAGAGACCCCAGTACTTGAAGTCCCTTACCTCTTTGAGTTGGGTAACGTCTTTAAGCGCAATAGGTTGTGATTTTATCTTCCTCATTGACGGTTATATTCCGTCTTCTTTAGGCATTAATCTGGGCGCTTAGTAGATCTTGTCACCACATAGCAGCTTTTCAGCTGTTATCAACATAGCTGTTAGAGGCTAGAATCATCTACATAGTCAAGGTCTGTGAGATGCTGACTTTGGGACGTCTAGAACGTTTGGGTTTGATGTGAGTCCATTGTTGTTCATGATGTCAAACTGTCTGTGGATGTAATCAACCACGGGAGCAAGAGTATCTCCTTGGAATCCAGTAAGTAGTTGTTAAGAACTCCTTTGTAGGCCCATTCATGGTATGCACAAGCTAGCTGGATTATCATACATGATGGCAATCGCTTTGACAGTCTCGTCTGTGGCACCATAGTTGGTAAGAATATGCAGCATTGCATCTCTTTTGACACTGTCAAAAGCCGTTGAAGTTCTACAACACAATTGAAGCTTTTTCTTGGAAATTCTCGACTATTCTATGGATCCTTCTGAGGGCAAGTTATCTAGGTAGTGCTGATATTCTTAACGAAAACCATTCTGCCTGCGTCTGAAAATTGGATCTATGTGAGAAATATTTCCAACATTTTGATGATGAAAAAGTGTTCTTCATTACTGCGGAATGCGTCGTACCAGGCATCTTGGTGTTGTTCAATCTCTTCAGGCAGATCAGAAGCTCCTCTATAGGGAAAGGTCCAGTCTTGATAGGAAGGGCGTCTGATATCTTGTGATTGAAGAAAAGTTCATCAAGGGTGTGTTAATCTGAACTGGTTTGCCAGTAGCGAACTTTAAGTGCGGGAAACCATGTGTTGAGGCGCTCTCATTGTTTCACACCTTGGATTCTAAGGGTGGGGTAGCTTTCTATCAGTCAGCTCCCTCACTGCCTCCCAGTCAGCAGCATCTTGTATTTTGAGATGTAGGTTTCAAATGCTTCATGCTTGGACTTGCTCCTTAAGCACCACAGTGTAAGCATAATCACAAGTGCAGCCTTTAGCGACATCAAGGTTCTGCTTGGAGCTTCTGGTGGAATTTAGTGCTTCTTGGCTGAGACTTCAGTTTTTTCTCTCTGGCTTTGTGACTTTTTAATTTGAGGCAAATGCAATAGGCTTCTCTCTTTCTTCAGGTAAGCATCTCCAGGCAATTCTTTGTTGCTTGAAGTGACGGCTTTATAACTGTGGGGTTTCTAATTTTCAAGCTCATTAACAAGAGTGTTGACCCTGTTATGTACTCTACGTGAACGGCTCTCCAACTACCTTTCCTCCAGTCAACTGTTTCCATGGGATCCTAGGAGGGGGTTTACTCCGACGGTAACTTATCCTGTTCCTCTGCAAGAGACAATTCTATATCAGACTTAACAGCTTCTCAAGTGTTGTAGGCTTTTTGAGTTCTTAATGCTGTTAATTATAATCCACCCCTCCCCCCCTCTCTGACTAAATGTGGGTCCAAAACTGACAGTCTTTCCTTGGAACGGGATGTACATAGTCTACTTGCTTGAATTTTTGGATTTTTGTTGCAGTGGCAATAAGGCTAAAAAAACCGTTTTCACGAATTCCCTCCCCCGCCGCTACATCCCAGCCCTCCGCTGGTACCCCACCTCTGCACGCTAACTGTTGTCCCCAGGCCCAAGTCTAGCAAGCACCGCAAGATCTCCAGGGATGCACAGAAGATTCTGGGCTGGAACTGCACGTCAGTGGGCAGTGGACAGTCCATGGTAAAAAGCGAGAGACTTTAGTTTCATCTGGATTGTAGCAGCAAATGAATGTTGTTTCATGATTACCCGTCGTGTAAGCTTCAGGATGCGCTCATTACAGTTGACAAAGATTGCACGTGACTTTAGAGCCTTTGGTAGAAAAGAACCCTACTCCTTAGCTGCACTTTTCTTTTCTTCCAGGTGGAGGTTGTAATAATGCATAGCCATGGATATTCCCCTGTAGTAGAGTTTGTGGTAATGCAGATGACATCATATCATACAGTGTGCTTCATGTTCTTCTTCTTGCTGTTGTTGATGAAGCAGCATTACGTTAACAAGTTGTCCATGCAGCTTTGTCAATACAGGTTGGACATTCCTAGTCTTTAGACCAACCAGCATCTTATTGAGAGACCAATATTAATGTTGACTCAGTAAGCACAGACTTCAAATCAATCGGGGCTTCACCCTGGTGGCTACATTGTAAACAATTCAGCTTGCAATTAGCTAAATATAGGTGGGATTCGCCAGTCCCTCCAGCTCCTTTTTTCTGTCAGGGATGGTCCCTTAGCTTTTGTCTTTTACGGTGACACTCTGCCACAACATCAATATCAATAACATCATAAACATGGTATTGCTTCAAAGTGGAGTCTTTATTGCTCAGAGTCCAGATATTGGGCGACGTTCATCATTCAAATCATCAGCCATGTCAGTCATCTGCAGGACGAAAGACTTAACATGTTACCATGTTGGATTAAAGGCCTACCCTTCCATGCTGGCCCAGTGCGAGTTGGAAGGGACCCTGGTACCCTGGTACCTAGAGTGTTGAGTGCAGGTAACAGACCCGGGATGATCCCCACTCTTATCAATGGAGGTCTAAAACTTTTCCGTGTGCTCAGAATGACTCCTCGGACACCGGGACCCGGACACGGGACCCCACATCTTACAATGACTATCCGAATCCATGAGTGCGCTGTCACCCACTGCATCACCTACACATTCTGATGCAGGGGTGGGAGCGAGAGAAATTCATAATCACACTTTAATTCCATGATGCATGACATTTCCGACCTAAAACACTATTTGAGTATGACCAAGCAAATCTTACATCTCACAGGGCTCGAACAGGGTCGCTTGGTCTATCTTTCGACCGCCTCGTAAACCACTTTGAATTCAGATGGCCACCTGGAAGGAAAC
This sequence comes from Ophioderma brevispina, assembly GCA_023653785.1. Lineage (NCBI taxonomy): Eukaryota > Metazoa > Echinodermata > Ophiuroidea > Amphilepidida > Ophiodermatidae > Ophioderma > Ophioderma brevispina. The sequence continues at coordinate 62,339 of JAMKCH010005914.1, forward strand.
AATCTACTACTTTCTGAATGTAATAAATGTGTTCCTTGACATCCCAATATGGGTATTACCGACCAAACGAGCTTTTGGTTTCTCAGAAGTCCAGATATTGGGCAATATATATCGAAAATGGCGGCCATTTTGAAATGCAATATGGCCGCCAGAAGGAAACAATCTATGAACTTTTCGGATGTAATATTTGTGTGTTCCTTGACTCCAACATGGGTATTGCCGCTAACCTGGGCCTTCTATGTTGCCATAAGTCCAAATAGAGAGCAAAATATGTTGAAAATGGCAGGCCATTTTGAAATTTCAAAGAGGTCCTCCTGAAGGAAACTCTCTGCGACTTTCTGAATGATATTTGTGTTCCTTGACATAAAACTGGTATTTGCGCCACCAATTTGAACCTCCTTGTTGCTCAACCCAGATATAGAGCAAAATATGTTTGAAATGGCGGCCATTTTGAAATCAAATATGGACGCCAAACGGAAGGGATAAAATATGGTAACAATTTGATTTGGATTCCTTGGGCCATATCTACATTTTTAAGACCCAAAATTCCACTTGTAGCAAAAAAAAGCCACAATACAAATCTATCCCAAACAATATATAATCCTGAGGAAAGTGTGGTTTTTTTTGTGGTGTTCAAAATTTTTTCCGTCGTTAACTTGTGTGTCTAGCATCATCTTTAATAGCCCAGAGTTCACTCAACACATGAATATTGATTGATTCTTCTATTATTACATTTTCAAAATTGGGATTAGACATGGTCACCACCCCCCAACACCCCGGGTCCGCCAACCAGCTGAGAAATTGAAACGTACACGACGGAAATTCAAGTTGGCTCAACTGGGAAAAGACAAATCCCGTACCTGGCCGATTGTTGAAGAGGTGAGCAAATTGACTGCTCCAACCCCTCCCCTCCCACCCAGTACAAGAAGCATATCTTTAATATCTGAAGCCAACCGTGCAATTGGAACCATAGCCCGAGACATTATACCTTAGAATTGCATAGAAATGTTTTTCAAAATACGACTCTATCAAATGTAATGCTTGGAGCAAATGAGTCACAGTACAAACCTCTTGATGAAAAAACATGGCCGAGGATATTGAAACGATGATCGTGTCAATAGCCGTTTCGGGCGACATTATTGACACGATCATCGTGTCAATAGCCATTCGGGCGACGTTATTGACACGATCATCGTGCCAAACTGCCAATAGGCATTTCGGGCGACGTTATTGACACGATCATCGTGTCAATAGCCATTCGGGCGACGTTATTGACATGATGATCGTTTCAATAGCCATTCGGGCGACGTTATTGACACGATGATCTTGTGGTTGACCATATGGTCTTGGAGCATAAGAAATCTGGAGAAATATGGTCTGGAGCAGAGTGATTTGATTTAGAATATTTCTCCACTACTTCAGAAGCATATTTGCCATATGCTCAGGCCTGGACCATTTGTGTATTCAAATATGCTCCAGGAGCATATTCAAATATTATGCTCCTTTTTATTATGCTCCAGGACCATATGGCAAATGTGGTCCTGGCCCATATTTGACTATTTTTCCAGATTATTTATGCTCCAGGACCATATGGTCCTGGAGCATAATTTCGGGCCAAAATATCATAGAAACACCTCACAGTACGCCTACGGCTCCATAGCCATTCATTTTCTAACACCGAATGATGAGCAATAGCCATCGGGCGGCGTTATTGGACACGATAATCGTGTCAATAGACACTTCCAAAAAACATAGTTGTCACGATGGGAAAGGAGAGGCAAAATGCACATTTTTTTTCAAGCAAACAGTCGCCTTGCAGAAAATCTTGCTATAGTCCCGTTACAAAACGGATTTTCCACTTACCATAGGCGGACAACACGACATGCTTTGCTGGTACTCGAATAGTTGTACCAGTTGCCGGGCGTTTGTGTAGGGCATGTAAGGGAATTAGGAACAGGAATATATAGGCCTAAATAGGAACTCGGCCAAGTTGGAATTCCAGGACGAAATGGGGATACAGGATGGGAATTGAACCAAACGGGGATTGGACCAAAAAGTGTTCGACCAAATGGATTGGACTAAGTTGGTCCAACTGATGGGATTGGGAGTTCGGTTAATTTCAAATTATGTAGGCCTAGCTATAAGGATGATTGGACGAAAGAAAGCGTAAGTTGGCAGGTTTGCGAAAACTTCAGGCCTATACAATTATATGAGAAGTTTTTAAAATTGGTTATTTGGACAAATTGTATAAGTAAGCTACAATCAGTCATTTTCCCTATATTGAAATTGTCTCTCACAATTGCTAGTGTTGCGTCTTATTAACAAGTAATACATTGTGAAAACCGACATTAAAAGTAGGCCTACGTTAGGCCTATCTTAAAACTGACAATTTAAAACTATTTTATGACGTCATAAACCAACATTTTTTGTAGGCCTACAAAATCGCCAATATTAAAAACTGTTTCAGCTTTACCACCTACAGCGTAGTAGAAGGCCTACAGGTAATTAATACTAGGCCTATAACAATTTCCAATAAAATAATGTAAACAAATAAAAAATTCGACCAAATTGAGGCGTTTTTTTACATCCCGAAGAAAACGGCTTTAACTTAAAAAATCAGGCCTCGTATTATAGAAGCGTAGGCCACCAAAGCTTAGATAACTGGCTGTAAGGGTTTGTTAAAAAAATACTAAATAGGCCCACAGAGTTATTATTACACGTTATTATTTGGAAGGGATATTTTTAGATTGAGCAGTTGTCATACTTACCGTATCTGTCATGTCAGTTGATGCTAGATTTGGTTCGCTGGGACTACTGGGTGCACCTCCCGAATAGCTCCCGAATCATTGGACTCTCAGGACACATCCACGAGCGGAAGAATTGGTATCGTGAGCGGATACGGCGCTCCGAGTCTATTTCTGATCATTTTTTTCAACAAAATATCGCTTTTTCAGTTTATTTAGTTCAATGTTTTATTGCCTACTGGAAACAAACTTGTTTCTTTTTGGGGCTTTACAAAAAAAATTTTATTAGCGATCACTTACCTCTATGGACTTACCTCAGGCTTCATGGGTTGAATAATCCAGCTAGAATTTTGGGTGTAAAGGGGTGTACAACTGTAGCTATCACATGCAGACCACTGTGGAAAGCTATCCTCCTCCCAGGCAATGTGTTCGTTTTGATATTTCTGTTTCCAACGTAGTCCCTTTTCATTTATTTCGGAGAGCAAGAAGAAATCTTAAGGAAAATAAAAAGAAAATAGTTTTAAATATACGAATATGCCATTTCAGGGCCATTCACACATTTACACTTGGCTTATAGCTTGACGAAATATTTAAATTTATATATTTTCAGCATCTGTAACAGAGAACCGTGGAATGAGGACTCTGCATAATTACATACTATGGAGTCACCCCTCTGTAACCGGGGATTAAAGTTGCAAGCCTCGTTGGTGACGGAGGCGACTCTAAAGACAGTAAGACTAGAAACAGATGAAACGGTACCTATTTCCAAGACCAGATTTGTTAATTTGATAACCTATACGAGACCAGACCTGTTCAAACGGATGCTCTATCCGAGATTCAAGATAACAGGGCGATTTGAGATTTTATCCTTAGGTTTTAGAGTGTGTTTGAGCCATTTTTTGGACCGTTTGTCCGTTTTAATAGTGCAAAATAAATACTTTTAATCACTTCTAACAGTCCTTCTAATTTGACAGCTATCCGAGACGGAAAAAATGATGTCCTGTGTGAGAATGACATAGCCATGCAATTGGTCAATGTTTATAGGGCCTTTTGCAAGTTTCAATCTTGGCCAGGTCTCATGTTTTTTTGTAACTCGGGTATAATAACCCAACCGACCAGAATATCAAATTAGCCCTCCGCTCCGGCTAGGCGTATATCATAATGCACAGGTAGGTCTAATAGTAATTCCGAAAAACAGAATCATTGAAACAGCACGACATGCTTTACCAAATTCACTTACCTTTTACTCGTACTTACTATTACTTTGAAAGGTTTCCTATCTTTTCCCCATTTCTCGGCTTGAATTCTGTTTAGTTTTCACAGGTTGCTCGCATCGCTTGCTAAAAATGTGAAAATTGACCGTTTTGTCGTCTGCTCAAAATTCTTTCGCCCATCGACGCGACGGCGGCGTCAATCGCAATGAATGGTGAGAGATTTAGACAAATGAAAGATTGTTGTTTGGCTAAAATAGCCAACGTTAAGACATTAACCTTTATTGATGATAATACTTTGACTTTAAACGTAGCAACAACACCTAAACACATGTGAATAATTATCAATTTTGGGTGAAAAGTTCGCACTTTTTGTCGATGACGCGTATGATACACTGGTGATTTGCATCATTGCGAAGATTTGTCCAGCGGCCCCGTAGCGCACTGTCATTTTCCTACTATCCCAACATAACTTTAACAACAACAAGTATTTAAGCATTCAGTGTATGTAAATGACGTCACCGAATGCCTATTGGCAAAGCAAGAGTATTTTTTCGTGCTATCTTATTGGAAAAAAAAACAAAACAAAAACACTTCTACTACTTGTATTTAGAAAGTAATTTCAGAGCCCTACTTTCGCAGGGTGTAAATCCGTTTTAAATTTGTTGGAAAATACTTGCAAAACCGCTATGTTCAACCTATGTCAGTGTGCATTTGAAAAACATCAGAAAAAAAAGGTAACTTTACGACTGAGAACTGCTTTATTCTCTAGGGAGAATGGAACCAAACAGTTCTTGACAAGTTTTTGAAGAACCATTTCAGAACCCTAAGGGTTCCTCCCTAGAGAATCGTTTTTATAAAGTCGAACTTTTACCCTTTTGCATCTACGTCATTTCAATTTGGATAAAAGCAGTCTCTCTTATTAGGGCTCGTTTTGTAAACTCATGCTCTTCTTATATGTATAACACGAAATAATGTACAATATTGGCTCTTTCGTAGGAGTTTATTATTGAGAGGAACTTGATAGTTTACATAGTAACGCAGAAATGTATCGATTACTATTTGATAATATATCGGATACTTTCAATATCCGGAGAAACCACACCGCAATTGTAAGATTCACTACACCGATGTATTATTAGGGAGTGGATTTTTTTTTACGCCAGGAGGTGGGTAATTCGAGGGAGGAATAAGACAAATGCAAGCGATGGGGAACATTACAATTTTTCTTAAAAAGGGGAACATGAACTGTTAAAAGGAAAAATAATAACATCGGAATGCAAAATGTTTGAATCAGGCCCGCAACCAGTGGAGGAGGGGGGGGGGGGCGGACCCCTAATTCCAAAAAGGCCACCAAAACCCCTTAAAAGGGTTAAAAAGGACAGAAAATAGATTATGAAGCGGAGCTAGCCCAAAATTAGTTGTTTTTTTTTTTTTTTTTTTTGCTAATTTGTTGAAAAAAGTCACAATTTCGGTAAATAAGGTACACTTTTGCTAAATTCGCCCGGGTGTATTAATTTGGGTGTATAGGGGGGAAATTTGGGAGAAATTCCGCTTTTGAAAAAAATCGTGCCTCACCCTAAAAAAAAATCCTGGCTTATACGGGCCTGGTTTGAACGGAAGCAAAGAGTGAACACGATTTTTTGTTGTCGAAAGAAAATTGAATTCTTCATTCCCCCGGAGTAAATAATGACCGCTCCCTTAGCAACAAAAGCTTCTTTAACCCTTTAAACTTTTATTGTTATAGAATTGGGAAACCTTCCTTTATTATAACAGAAAATTTCAAGTGGACAAGAGCATACTTATCATGGCCAACATTATTTATAGTGAGAAGTTTTACATTGTGTATTTATAGAATAACATAAAATCTCAAGCGAAATTCAGGTTTTAATGACAAATTTGGTTGTTGAAAATTTAATATCGGTTTTTGCTCCCACTTTTGTGTGTGTCAAATTCCCGCTTTGCATTGGTTATTGCGCATATACGGACACAATGCAACTGGGGTGTTGGATATTTAACAGAAAACGTAAGTCAATTTCTAGAACGGACATGCACAGCGTGGTCAATTTGATTTCTTAATTGCTGTTCACTTCAGGACATCCGATTCAATGGCAGGGGTTTTAACCGGTCTATTCCCATTTTGGATACTAGCTGTTTCAACCAACGCACCAGGTATGTTTGAATTTAGTTGGGACATTTTGTGACCCCGTGTCAGTGACACACCTATCTGACATACCCATCTGACACACCTTATTCGGGCTTTTGCTTCGCCCCACATGAAGTGCGATTTTGTTTAGGCCTGGGTAGGATAACCCTAAATTCTAACTCGAAACCCTCGACGCTCGACGTAAAAAACTAAACCAGACCCTAAACACTATACCCAAATCCAGATGTAATGTTGATTTTATTTTGTGATCGTGAAAATTATGATGTTGTCGGGCCCATCACTGCATTAAAAAGCTTCGAAAAGAATGGGCCAGTAAGGCCAATGTCAGCATTCGAGTTTAGTTCAAAATAATTTCAGCGCTGATGCTGGAAAACCCGTGTTTGGCTATAATTATGTTCAATCGTTGGGCAGTTTTTACCGGAAAAAATGGAAGAAAGCTGGCTTTGGACCACAGGAAAACAACAATGTCCATAGTAAAAACATCCCCAAAACCGTTAAAATCTTCTTTGGGGAAAAAAGTTATGAATAGTTTTGAAAGGGTAAGGTTAAAGGTTTCTATAGGGCGGGGTCAATTATGAAAACGATTTTCTTAAAATGTACAATGGTTTTCTAGTACAAGATTAATAAAGAAATGTAGTTAGCTTGTGGATTGTAGATTAACAACGCGAACTCGTATTTACGCGAGGTCGTTAGTGTTTTAAAATATGTCCCAGCCGAATTACGAATGTCGCGATCACTAACATGCGATTAAATTGAAAAAACTACAATCCACCCCACCCCTCCCCAAACACCCCGCAAAACCACCACCCCCCCCAACCACCCCGCACCACCCACCCCATCCCCAAACAACCCACAAAACCCCCATACCCAAACACCCCACCAACGCCCCATTCCCAAAACACCCCACCCCTTCCCCAACACTCCGTACAACACCCCACCCACTCCCCAAACACCTCCGCAACACCCCACCCCTCCTTAAACACCCTTCACCCCCTCCCCAACACCCCGCAACACTTCCAACCTCCGTCCCCCAACCATGCAACACCCCACCCCCTCCCTCCCAAACACCTGCAACAATACCCACAACCACCTCCCCCACACACCACTCAAACCCACCCAACCCCCCTCCCCACCACCCCACCCCTCCCCTAAGGGATAGTAGTCTCATGTAGCGAAGTTATTTTGTCCTAGCCGACGTACGTGTCAGAGGGATACAGCAATTGCGACATATTTAATTAGCTTCATTGCAACTAAGCCCGGCATTATCATATACTTTCAAATTGCAAAAAAGATTTGGCACATGATCAGCTCTCATGCAGCGCAGAAAGAAAGAAATTGTGAGTATCCGATGTACGTTCCAAAAATATAGCCATTACGATGATTTTTGCATGTTAATTAGCTCAGTGGCATTACTCATTTGCCCCCGAAACTACCCCAAAATCTAATCAGGTCGAGGAACTCTTCAGCCACGCTTCCTTCCACCAAAGTACATCATTATAGGCCTACAGAACTCCAGAAAACGTGTTCACAGGCCGTTGCAGGAAAAAGGAAAATTTTCATTTAATTATGCAAATGAGATACTGAATTAGCATATTTGATGCCCAAAAAATCTAATCAGGTCGAGGAAAACTCATCAACCGTTCTTTACACCCAAGTTACACTCATGTCGCCCTTACGGAACTCCAGAGAAATCTATAACAACGTGGGCTAACAATTTTTATCACGGACGGACGACGGAACGAACAGACGCGGCTATTTTCATAGTCCACGTCCGAAAAAAAAAAACTTCGTTCGGCGGGGGACAATAAGCAAAATCACGATAAATGTCCAAGGTCATTCGAGTGTAAAAAATTTAAATGCTCCTATTCTTTTCAAAAATGGTTTCAATTTTAATATATTACTCGAAAATATTTTTTGGAAAGTATATGACGTGGATAAGCATTAAAAAGGCATGGATATAAGGGTTTTTTTTTATCCCCGCATGGTCTAACCTTCGCCTACGGTAAACGAACCCCCAAAAGCACATTATGTTTGAAGTGTCATGTTTTGGGGGATATACCAGGGCTCGAAAAAATGTGGAATTAGAAAATTGAAGATTGTGAAATTCATTAGGGTTAAGATACAGCGTTAATATTTGGCAAAATTTTGTATTTATGTTATCATTTAAAAAATTTTACGCCTAAAATATAAGCTTTAATTTGCTTCAAGTCTCAAATCGGATATTCGGTTCCGTAGTTAGACAGTTTTTGTCCAACAACATATTAAAGCGAATTTTTTTTCATTATTTTGAATTCGTATGTATTTTATTGTTTTATCGAGTCATTCTGAACGCATCTTTTGCAAATTTCTGATACAAAATGCTTGTATTTTTTTAATAAAAAAAAATGATAAAATCCAAATAAATGTTTGTTTTAAAGTCTATCTGAAAAATTAAAAGAATTTAAATAATTATTCAATTGTTTAGCATTAATTGAGCCATCTTGAGCTATCTGAACTTTGAGGTGCGTTTTGACAATTTCGATTTTTGCAAAGTTCTTATACATACAAAACGCGATTTCTCAAAAGGTATATTATAAGGAATAGATATGGACCAGATGTTGCTCTAATGGCGTTCTTGTGATTGAATTAGAATGGATGGATTAAGCTGACAATAAGGTAATTTTTCCACACATTATCGAAAGTCAATTTTGTTTTCAAATTTCGGTAAAACATAACATTTAGCAAATCGTTCACGGGACGTAAAAAATGGATGGGCGCACATACAAGAAAATCACATCCGGAATCACATCACACTTTTTTTTAATTAGACGTGTGTCCTGATAATCCTATGTACGGCAGCTGGCACGTTTTTAATGGGAAATGTTACTTCTTTTCTACCGAACTGGCATCATGGAATGACGCAAGGTCTACTTGCCAGACAATTCAAGGGGATTTGGCTACTCTTAACTCAAATGAAGAAAGGCAATTCTTTATTGATAATCTGCCTATTTGGCCGACTCACTTAAATAGTTGGGCACAGTGGTTGGAGGTAAGTATTAGTTTACCGTCAGATATATAATAGACGAAAAATTATAATCTTGCCTTCATCCACATTCCCCCAAAAGAGATGAGAAAAGAGGAGCTCCTACTCAATTCTCTGAAGAAGTGACACTATTACAGGATTCGTTCCCAGTAATCATCCAAATAAATCATAGAGCTTACAGCGTGGAAATTAACTGGCCCGTTTGCCGCGTAGAGCTCTGCGGCCTCATGAAGACACAACATGGGCGTGAAGTTGCTGCATACTAAAGCAGGGGGGTACAGTGGCGTAAATTTCTTTGACATTGGGGGGATGGGGTTTGCCGAAAATTTAGACATGAAACAGGGTTTGCTGAAAAGAATTACTAGCACAGTGCGCGCGAGCGCCGCAAAAAATTTTTGCCATTTTAGAAGCTAAAATCGTTAAGTACTTGTAATTAGAACAAAATGCGCGCGAAGGGCGCGTGCGAAAAAATTGCCATTTTAAACTATTCTGGTAAACATCTGAGGTTATTTTGGTCAAACAACACAATGCAACGGGCATCCACATTGGCGGGGATGATCGTATTGACCATCCCCCCTAACCAAAATATGGGGGGAATATATCCCCCATCCCCCGGGATACGCCTATGGGGGGGTTAGAGGACATGCCAACCTAACCAGCAACAGAACAGCATCAAACTTCGGCGTAACCCGAGTGGTAGTCTTTTGCAAAGACTTAACGGTAGAGGGCGCCTACGCATATCGAACGGGTAAACACAGACTTTACTTAAAGGGACATAACACGCTAATTGTTAGTTTACATATGTGAACATTATGTTGAAACGATTCTCAACAACAATGATATTACAATGAATTAAGTAAGCAATTAGACAGACAAACAAGAAAATGGACTGATGGGCGCGTCCATGTGTCCAATAATCTCCACGGCCATAGTGAATACGTTCGGCCATCTCGCGCCATGCAAACGTCAGTGGGCACGCATATCCCATGATGATTGTCAAAACTGTAATGTACTATTTTGAGTATCCAACATGTCTAATAAGTTGTATGACTTTGAATCGAGACATCTGCAGTGATTATATATTCCACTAGAGAAATACACTACTTCAATTCACGGATTAACCTCAATAAAAATATAACGAGTAGGCATCTCGCAATCGAATGTAAAGATCTAAGTATCCCAATGAAGAGAGAACCAATTGAAGACCCCACTGTCTCACATCACCGATCAGCTGGTAGATACAAAATAGGTATTCCAAGGGAATGCTTCAAGGTCTTAATGTTTTTACGCGGGGAATTTCAAGCGATTGTATAGAATGTGGCATTGAGGGACTTAATATGAATGGCTCTACACGAGCATTACATGCTGAAAGCGTTTCGTGTGACATTTTTTATTCCCACTTTTTAAAAACTTGAAGAATACCGTGACATTTTGTGAGACACGCTATATAATCCGCGATAAAAATCTAACATTCATACACACCAGCTTTATTTGTTGGCAACACGGGTGCTCCCATTAACCCAGCGAGAACAATAAGCAAAGCGTAGCGTGATGATTCCCTTGAAGGCTAGGCCTGGTCACGAATATTTAATCTAAAGACCGTTATTGGAAAAATTACACTATGCAGCGGGGTAATCCACTAACCCCGATTTGAAGTCAATAATTTTTCTTAAATTATCATGATATACTAAGATATTGAATCGACGGCTTAAAAGTTGATTTTGCAATGTACTAGGATCGAGGCTGTTGCCGCTCGTAGAAAATACACGTAGAATTCCCGAAAATGACCGTGAATCCCCATATGCACAATTCGAGCAGATCGTGTCCGACCCCCCTGTACTAAAGCAATTTTTATGCTTGAAGTCATACTTCGACAGACCAAGCGGGTCACAATCTATCCCCCGTTCCAGAAACTTCCATGCATTTCTTTCTCTTGAGGTGTGTTTACAGGTAGGCCGAACTCTTCCCACTACTTATCATACAGTGGGTTCTTTTGTTTTCCTTAATGGATTGTTACTAACATGACTAGGTTGTAAAGAAGTACACGAATTACTAGTGTTTATCTAAATTTTATGATGTTGAATTCACTTCTGATTATGAAATACTAGGCCTAAAATGCTGATGATTTGAAACACGCGCGTAGCGGAAGTCGCTGTACCAGCTCGGCCTTTGCATCATTTCCTGCCCAACACGGCAAATTGCCGATATCGCTGTTTCTACTGTGTGAAATAGCTAGGCTATGGGCAACACGGCAAAAACCTTCTCAGAGCAGGTTGGATTAGCGGTATGCAGCGCGTGAAAATAGCGGGTCGGGATGTTCTATGAGCAGGATTAACAGGGATCGACCGCTCCGACGCGGAAACCGTCCCATTAGAAACACGCTCATAGATATCTTGGCACCTTGGGCAATTTGAGGTATGAGATCACAGGTCATCATAAGGGGATTAAATTTACCCCCCAAAATGCATCAATAAAGTTATGGAAATATTGCAAAATCTAAGTATCCCATCAATGAAGAGTACGGAACAATTGAAGACCCCCTGTCTCACATCACCGATCAGCTGGTTAGAGAGCCAAATAGTGTCATTCCAAGGGATGCATTCAAGGTATTAATTGATTTTACGCGGGGAATTTCAAGCGATTGTATAGCATGTGGCATTGACGGACTCTAATATGAATGCTCATCTCGAGACTTACATGTATGAATGCGTTTCGGGTTGACATTTTTTATTCCCACTTTTTAAAAAACTGAGGAATACAGTGACATTTGGGAGACACGCTATATAATCCGCTAAAATTCTAACATCCAATCACACACCTGCTTTATTGGTTGGCAACACCATGGACAGCTCACATGGACCCAGCGAGAACAATAAGCAAAGCGTAGCGTGATGATTGCTTAAGGCTAGCCCTGGTCACGAATATTTAAAATTCTAAATGACCGTTATTAGAAAATTTACACTATTTGCAGCGGGTTAATCCACTAACCCCGACGGATCGGAGTTGAAGGGTCAGTCAAAATAATTTTTCTTAAATTATCATGATATTTAATAGATGTATTGAACGACGGCTTAAAAGTTGGATTTGCAATGTTACTGGGACGAGGCTTTCCGTAGAAAGTACACGTAAGAATTCCCTTAATGACCGTTTGGAATCCCCATGCCCAATGTCCCAAAATGCCAAATGCCCAAAATGCCCCCGTACTAAAAGCATTTTATTGATTGAAGTCATAGATATCTTGGCACCCTTGGGCAATTTGAGTTATGGGGGCACAGGTCACATTGGGGAATTAAATCTTCAAAATGATCAATAAAGTTAGAAAATATTGCAAATTCTCCCGAAGTCCAAAGGAGTACTAAAAAGTAACTGTTGGCTAACTAACGACTTGTAGGTCCAAAATAGTCAAGGATACATTTTTTTGTCATTCAGGGTCTGATTTTCAAATGCCCCTCCTTACGTAATTGAAAGTAGTCTCGTACAGTATTATGTGGAACTGTGTTTTTTTACCTTACAATCTTGCAATCAAGGTTTTCGTAATACAAACAGTGTATATATCGAATAGCCATTAGCGCCAGGTCTTCGATAGATTTAGCAGGTTTTTATTTATCGCCACTTAATGAGAACACAAAACTGACAAATGGGCAGCTATTGCAGATGGGGCATTCTTGCAGTTAACCCTCGATATGAAGATTCCAAATATCATGGTGGCCTTTTTTAAGTGTTTGCTGATGTATTGCTTGGGGGAAGGAAGGATATACAGGGTCACACAAAATATAAAAAAAGGAAAAAAAATAAAAATGTTTTTTAAAGTATACCATCATGTTCAGTACATTTTAAGGATTTCAGCAAGGTATAGTTTGCCCTATCTGAGGGATATAGTTATTTGAATACAAAAACAGGTTCAAGGTCACACTGTGTTAAAATTTCAGATCATCGTTTGTTTGTTTTAAAATGGTGGCAAATTGTTTTTCCTACTGCACGGAAACGCTAAATATAACATGTTCACTTTGTCCCATGACGTTTGATGATAATTAGAATGGCAAATATGGGTCCACAGGGTGCTATGGAGAATCCCTAATAGCCATATCTGTAAAATTTCTCATTTTATAGGGAAAACAAATAAATATCATTTTCTATTTTTGTGGACCCGGTGAGGATTTCAAATCCAGTTTCAACAAAATCCTGACTATTCTCTAAAATATGACCTTGAACAGTTTTTTTTTAACCTTTGCACTAATGGGTCATAACTGTGCAAACTATACTTTTCAGAAACGAACACAAATTACAATTACAATGCACGCACATATACCTATCTTGTGAGTTTAACCCAACTCCTCTTAGTAAAGAGGCATTTGATTAATTGAAATTGATCCCGTCTCTTCTTTTTATTTACTGTGCAGTTCACGTGGCTTGGTGTACTGATACGGCCAACAGAATGAATTTGCACGCGTGGATGATGCTGGGGCGCTGAAAATATTATACGATAATTATTTCAACGCCAAAAGTGGTTTACATAGGGTAACGGTAGGCAGGCATAACAAATATTTATATGAACAATCATTTGAAAAGAAGGCGAGGAAGTTATTCATAATTAACCCTATTGGTAACTGCCAGTTTTGTATACGTTTGTAACACATAATTCGGTAGCTTTAGTGGAGGTGCCCTTCCAAATGTTTGCAGTGATCTGAAAGCCATCTAAAACACCAACAAGCCTATAGGCCTTGTTTCAGACTCATTTAAATACTTTTCATGCTAATTCTGAATGTTCCCAGGAAAATGAGACTGTTTACATTTTTGAAGCAAATTGACATGTAGTAATTTTGAACGGAGACTTTTATCGCCGTAGTTCTCAAAGGATTAATAAACTAATTGAGTTTCATTCGTTGGTAGGCCACTGTTTGGCCAAAAACTATGTCATTAATTTATATAAATCAAAGCTTTTTAGTGTTCATGTTACTCGATTACTACCGATTGTAAAAGAGAACAAAATCCAAGTCAAACTAGCTCATTCACGTACGACGATAGTCACTGCACCACATAAGCCTTTGGCAAATGACTCAGGGTGGGGGGGGGGGGGGTCGGGTTAAATAATTAAATTGCTATTAGTCTAACGGCTCTAGCCTCTGCTAAATATTTTTTTCATTTCAAAATAGGCCTACAGTTTAAACATTGCGTCTTAACAATGGTGTTTTTGGATTAGACATGTCCTTTATATAAATAGAAAACATAAATATTATTGTCTCGCCTTGAAACGCTGTATAAACTGTCTTTCGTTCGAGGCCAATTTGGGCGCTTCTCTAGTACGCAGTTGCATTCTTATTGCATGCGCAGGGTAATCTCATACAAAGACCATTTTCATAGCAAAACATTCTAAAACGTAAGACGTGGCTTATGAGGTTTTAGACAGCCTATGTGTCTCGGATTGTGTCTTCAGACCAGACACATACGATTCAACTTTGTGCAAGTTATTGTTGAACCGTGTCTATTTGCAAGACATGTCCCCAAAAAACCTTGACAAACACGCATTTACCGGGTAGCTAACAAAACAAGTAACTATAAGCTTTTTGTTATGCTTGAAAGTACTACGGGATAACAATCGTGCTGACAACTGTAATACAAATTTCATCCCAAATTTCGGCAACCACATAGTTTGAAAGATTACCCTTTAGATCAATCGAATTTCTGAAAAGTCACTTCATATACCTTGAACCATAATTTAAAACATCCTATTGTTTTTAACACGTATATAGTTGGGACAGTTGCTGCTATCAGAGCCTTCGGAAAAAACTGCATGTTTGTTGGAGATGGAGATGCGACAGTCGTGAATAGTTTCAATGTATGATGCTCGTATTGCAATAGTTACAATGGTGCTTTGTATATCTGTCAAGAGATGGAATGAATCAAGTGGAAGCAACCACATCACCAACATCCAGATTTCGAATTGCATCGAGTACAATCGCTAGGTTTGCAACAAGTGAAAATAACATCCCTAACACGGATACTGCAATAGCGGCTTCTACTGAAATTGATGAAGGTACAACAACACTATTTTAGAGGAGGAGCAGAATATCACAGGGGCCTTATTTAAGGAGTTCGTTTACCTCCCACTACAGAAAAGGTTTGACACCTTTGGTAGTTAGTATGGACCCTCTACATCAATGCTAGGTAGGTAGTACTCTCAAATTGTGGTATCACTTTTTGAATAGGGGCCAATTTAAGTTTACACAGGGGTCAAACTTTTAAAATGCCCCAATCATGTTTAAATGTATGCCATATTGTCCTCTAATCATAAGGATTCCAAAAATGTATAGTTTGTACCACCTACGACCATTGGTTTTGGAGTTATAAGGTAAAATGGTAAAAAAGGTCAATCTCGATTTGTACAGGGGTCAACATCAAAAGTTAATGGATTTATTGTAAATCTTGCAAGTAATTGCTGAGGTAGAGGACTAATAAAAGGATTAGTTGATTATGTAACTGCTTACTACGGAGTATGAGGCGTAAAAGAAGAGATCAACACCAATGGGTATGTTGACCTATGAACCTATTTTGTCCCATAACATGGTAACTATGATTGCAATTGGTACAAACTATTCTTATTTTGCACTCATTAAGCTAGATGAACAAACTATCTATCATTTTCAACACAATTGGAGCAAATTCCGATTTGACCCCTGTACCAAATAGAAATTGACCTTTTTTTTTACCATTTAGCCATTTTTACCTATAACTCCAAAACCATTGTTCGTAGAGATGGTAACAAACTATACATTTTGGAATCCTTAGGACTAGAGAGACAATATGGCATACATTTCAGATGATGGAGCATTTTAAAAGTTGACCCCTTGTGTAAACTTAAAATTGACCCCTATTGAAAAAGTGCACCACTTTGAGAATACTACCTACATAGCAGTGATATAGAGGGTCCATACTAAATACCAAGGTGCCAACCTTTTCGTGTAGTGAGGGGTAATCAAAAATGTTTACCTGGGTTCCCTAGCTCTCACTATTGGGACAAATCGTCATTTTTTTCAAACTAAACATATACTTTACTTGTGTTACAATAATTCCGTTACGGCTACGTTTTTACTCGCGTAACAAAACAAGGTAATCGATTCTACGGATTCTACCCCCTTTCACTCACAACCATATTTCGTAGCGATGTGCGGCTACCGTCGTACGGTACTCATACAATAGGCTTAAGTTAGCTGCTGCGCCTCAAAAGAAGCCTATTGTATGAGTTCCGTACGACGGGAGATCAACATCGATATAAATAGCTCAAGCATGTCAAATGTTGTGAAATATTGTAATTGCGGTTATTTGGATATCTCGGATGGTTAAGGAATTTTACACTAACACGCGAAGTGCACCTGGCAGCATTATGACCATACCAGCCCATACCAACAGGTGAAGTATTGTATGGTGGTATTTTATGTTTCCACGGTTAAAAAAAAAACCAGAAGCCCAGTCTCAAATTTTCCATGTATTATTTTCAGTATGATGATAGTTCTATTTTCCAAATATTGTCCAAAGACCAGCAGTTGGTCAAGGCAGTTTGTTTATGCGAATAATGCAAGAAATAAAAATAACGAAAGCAATTTGATATTATAATGCCGAATAATGTAATAAATGAAATAATAAATAAGCAATTTGATTGCTATTATGCCAATAATGAAATAAATAAAAACCAAAGAAATATAAAACAACAACACCAAAAAAAATGTTAATTGTAAAACCCATCAGTGCATTAAAATCGGTGCATTAAAAGTGTTCAGTTTTATTTTTTTCTCGGGTTCATTTCATTATAGAATAACTCATTGGTATTCAAACACATTCATAATATTAAATACATAAAGATTAATAAAGAATTTCAAGAAGATGGGGTGGGATGGCGGACATATACATAACATGACGGGTACATGTCAAAAACCTTTAACTGTTGATCACATGGATGGATTCTTGTGGTCTCGTATCGCCTGTGAAGCCAAATACATTTTTCCACTAAAATGAGAAATATCACTATTTTCATGATGGCTTCGTGATTAAAACATTTTTGGAACAAATTGTTGTACTAAAATAATATAATAATATGAAGCAAATGAAATTGTGATGTAGAGATGCGGCTAATTGCCCCAAAAGATTTAGGAGTCAACGAGCGGCAATTTCTTGAAAATCACTTTCTCTGCTAAAGTATGGCGTACAAACTCATGAAACACGAATTTTAAAATAATTTTGCGACCTATTTCCATTCTTTAAAAGACAATACTACAGACTTGGAAGAATCTGACGAGGAAATGGAAAACAGCAATCTAACTGACGGAATGACAGCATTAAAATTTAATGCGACTAATACAACTACAGTACAACAGGGACACGATACATTCTCGACAGTAACTGAATCACTGGTGTCACTGTACGATATCAGTATGACAACTAAATCTATTGCATCTAGTAAGTCTACTTTTTATTGCAACGAATAAATGAACCAGTAAATTAAGTTTCACATTGAGCAGTTATGACTTTACTAAGTATCTGGCCCGGTATCTGGTTTGCGTCATCATTTATGTGATCAGCGGTAACTTGGTGAAACCAAGCTACAAAATCATCAAAAATCAGATTTTTGCATGTCTATAACCAAGTTAGCTATCCTAACACTCCTAACATTACCCTACAAGTGCCAAGACTGAGAGCAGCCCAATAAAAAGAGAGAATTGGCTATTTTAGTTATTACTGTCCGCACGGACACCTATTACAGCACGTAAGTGAATGGGGATTCATTCTTAGAACACTACTGTTTTCTTCCTTTTCTGTCTGATTTTTCAGTTGCAAGAAATGACTTATGGGATATACAGACTTATCCTTCCTTTTTGAGCTATTCCTGCACATTTGAAATATTTTGACTCTTTCAAGTGAATCACTGATAGTGTCTTTAATGGGATGGACGGATATCGTGACAGGCATTAAGTATTCAGTCAAAGGACTGATTTTCGTAAAGGACATCGCCGGATAAGGAGAGAAGGAGGCCCTCTAGTATAATCATCATAGTTATATTTCACCATCAAGTTTGAGTTGGTGTTTTACAACTACTTTAACGTGTACGCAATGTGTTTTTTATCCCCAAAATACACTTGTATCAAGAAAAAATGATAAAAGTCTGAGAAACTTCGGGGGCATGCTCTCTGGAAAAAGCAAAGCTTAGAGTATTCCTCCATTCCAATGACCATTTATTACGAAGAAACAGGAAGATGTTGCATAGCTGCCCTTTGGAGCTTGTAAGTGAAAGAGGCTGCACGAGGCAGCCCTTAATAACAATACCCAAATATCATTAGCTTATGCAACTGATTATATAACTGTCTTCACACAAAGCAGACTCTGGAATACAATACAATGGCCCACATAAAGCATGGCCCATGACCGCGCTATATCATGAGCAAGCCAGCTAACACTATGAGCTAATAAAATGACAATTCCCATGGCACAGTTCAATAGCTTGAATTCACCATTGTATTGAACAAATACATCATCTTGTATTTTAGTATGATTTATGATACCCAGGACATGAATGGTCAGCTGTTGTTAACACGTGCCCATCGAAGGCTACTGAACTGAGCCCTTGATAGATTAGCATGCCTTACCACATAGTGAGGTGGTATGGTATATATGTAATAGGTTGTTGTTGTTTATGGCAATTCCATTTAGTGTTCAGGCCCCCCAGAAAACAAAAATGCAAAAATTAGGTATTCCCCCCAATAGTGGAGTAGATATGTGCATGAATTGTGCACTTGGTGATAAAAGCATGAAATTTGGCACACAGTTTGGGCATGTTCTAAGAAGGATTTTTGGCTATAGGGGCATCCATCGCTGATTTTTCGTCTAACAAAGATGGTGGCCATTTTCCAAAATGGCTGCCATTTCTGGTATTTTAGCTCTTTTGATGGACTAAATGTGTTTCGTTTGTTTCTTTTGGGCTACCAAAACATGATTTGTAGCCCAGAGCAATGCCTAAAATAGAAATTTATTTATGGGTAACTATTCTGTAACAGAAATGGTGG
>JAMKCH010005915.1:0-34712 GCA_023653785.1 Ophioderma brevispina
ATAGTAGCGTAAAGTCAATAACGTCCCGATTTGCCACGAAGAACATCGCGTCATTTCCGGATACGTCCCGATCAACATGAACCTCGCGTGCGAATGCAATGAGAACAGAAAATAATCAATAAATAAATAAATCAATAATGGATGCTTAGCTGCACACTGATCTGGCATGAAATTTGTAGCTTATAGTTCGCCATCGTGAGTGGCGCTATTCCTTGCTACGTCATAGTCCGTGCGTGGCGCTACTAAGCTACGTCATGCTCCGGTTTACGTCATGAATGCCTTTATGCATAATTAAAAATAGCTTATCGAAAACTGGGGGGGGGGTGGTGGCGCTATCACCATCGCAATCGAAAGTGTCTATGGGCATTTGTACAAGGTGTCACCCGCCTGATGAAAAGCATTTCGTGCCTTCTGCGGGCAACCGTCCGAAATGCCGTGACAAGCATCGCATCATTTCCCGGAATGACGTCCCAGGTGCACGGGACATCGCGTCTTTCCGGAGACGGCCCCCCAGATGCAACGAGGAACATCGCGTCATTTTCCTTAAAGACGGTCCCAGATGCAACGAGGAACATCGCTAATTTCGTTAAGACGTCGCGCAGATGCAATGAGGTCCAATGAGAGTCTTTGCGCGACAAAAAATAGTCTTGTTGACGGCCGCGATGCAACAGAACATTTTCTGACCGGTACCACGTTTCGTTGGCTCTCATTGCATCTCGCCCATCGTTAGGGTGAAGGAAGTACAGGCATTATTTTTAGTAGAACTTTCAAACAACTTTTCAAAAAAAAAGAAAGAGAGACTGATTTTTTGTGCTGATTAGAAAGCCGGTTCTTGCTGAATTTTGAGTGTAACGGTGTTAAATGTAAAAAAAGATCAAAATGGCCGCCAAATGCAACTATTTCATTGGTTTTTTTTGGTATTAATGCTTATCTACTGTTCCTTGAAGCGGAGCATCTTTTTCAATAACTACAGAATAAGTTCTTTCCCCACGCTCCAAATTGGAGAAAATTCAAAATGGCCGCCAAAATACTGACGCATAAAATGAAAAATATCTACTTCTAAAATTTGAATTTTTTTGTTCAAAATTTATTTTATAAAGAAAGGACAGATACATGGGGTACTGTATCCAGTGAAAGGGAGACTACTTGTGGCGATTTCACATCTAAATGCCATGACATCTGTTTCTATGTTGTCATAGAAAGGAAAAAGGCATAGGCCTACTATGAGTGTTTTGTTAATTTGTGGTGTAGAGTCCCTTTGTAGGCCTAAATATAAGGTCATACTTTTATGTTATCCAATATATAAATTGTTGTATATATGATTAATCTTTCCCTGGAGTTTTTTTTTTTTTTTTTTTTTTTTAAAAAAAAAAAAAAAACCATGTGCGCCTGGCCGGAAAAAATTCGAAACCGGCGCCTTCGTTTACCTGCGCGGACGCTCTAACCAACTGAGCTATCAGCAGGGTTGGTAGAAGGGCGGTAGATATCATCTATAGGTGTTAGTTCGAAAGGTGTCCTTCGCTTTCCTACGGGATAGCAGAACGTATATTTAACATATACAATTATATTTATACCGGAGAACTAAGTAGTTTCAATTTCACATATATACATTGTAGACTAAGAATTTCTGACCTTCGAATGACTTACTAGACATTTGGAAAAGGTCTAACAGCATATCTTCCAATATATCCGATAGGAAGTGAAGGGATCGTCACCGAGTAAATTGATCTTTATCCTTTCCCATTATTGATGGGTACCGAACGATCATGTCGGTTCAGTCAGCTTTGTTTCTTACAACAACACTTGCAAAAAAAATAGATTAGTAATCCTAAATTTCATGCTGAGACAATAACCTAACAGAGATCGGCAGCAAAGCTGTACTCCATTGTTACAGCTCAGCATATCGATCCCAGGTCTGTCTTCGTCTTCAAGGACTTGGCCACACAGTGGCGCTGTGAGCACTTATATTTTCGTTGAGCAAGGTATCCTTCAAATCAGGCACTTTTTACCCATTTTGTGGCTTCAATTCATGACCTAACATGAAATATAATTATTATTAGGACCGGCTCACACTAACACTTTATGGGTTTGACCATGTATCACTACTTTCATTCTCTTAATACTTAAGTCCATGCTGATTCAACTAAATGTCCAATTAGATCCTATTCTGTTAAAAATATGAGTTTGAGAAATAAACTGGTCCCAATTTGTTGCAATTCTTGTGATATTGAAAGAGAAAATACACATTTTAATTAAATCAGTATATTTTAAGGTATCCAAGAATGTCTTAATACATGATTTGAGCAACTTCATCCTTAGTCGACAAATGATTGCACAAAAGTGGGGTCATTTTAAGTTATTCCATTGCTTATAATTCAAAAGTCATTGATATCTAACTGGTTCAAGCGTTTTGACAAATAACACGCAACGTGTTAGCATCATTGATTTCAGAATAGCCCGCCAAATTCAAATCTTGGGTTTATACATTGAAATTTATTGAATAACGACACTTGCTTCTCGTCATTCGAGGGAATCGTTGAATTAATTAACATAATAATGACCGTACCAGACCCTGCACGCTGCCAACAATCCATTAGTTTTTAATTGCTTCGAATCTCTGTTAGTTATTCGTCTCAGATTTCAGTAAACTAAGACGTTCAGATATTAGTAATGGTTAATGCTAGAACTATAGAGATCAGAGCATGACCCCTGTCAAAACGTGTCGCTTACCCCCCCCCCACCCACCCACACACACACCTACCAGAAAAGATTGGACACCTTTTTACTAGTTATATTATTACCCCTGAGGAAATGCTAGGGAGTTAGTACTCTCAAATGTGGTGTCACTTTTTTCAATAGGGCCAATTTCAGGTTACACAGGGTCAAACTTTTAAAATGCTCCAATCGTGTTGAAATGTATGCCATATTGTCCGTCTAATCATAAATGCACGTAAAGCCTTGTTAAATGTCTAGTAATTTATTCCAATAAGGATAAAAAGTTGCGGAAAATCTCAATTGGAAACAAAAAAAATCAGTATTGGAAAACATTTAAATGGTCAGAAAGCAAGAAAACTCATATTTTGGCAAAAAAGTGGTTATAAAAACTCTTCAAATCTCACACTTCCTATATGCTGGGAACTCACTATATATTAAAAAGGTCATTGCACAGATAAGTTTCTTCTGTGAGAAAGTTAAAAGAGAAACCAATATGGAATATGGTGGTTGGAATATGCCTAATTTGGAATATTAAATTTGTGCTCTTAATATAAAATAGATTTCTGGAATATCAGAACAATGGTGTACTATGGAAAAGAATCATAGAGCATTGGTTTGATCCCTTGGGAGACTTGCATTTCTTTCTTGAACTAAATTGTAAATATGAAAATGTGGTAGACATTATCAGTGGTCAAATACTATTTTTTTATCAGTGTCTATTAAAATCATGGTATTTTCTGCAAAATAAGTGTAAAATAATATATCCAACAATGCTATTTTATAAGGGGTAATGATAATATAAGACGTAATAGCAGAGTTCTGTTCGTTAGAATGAATACAAGCTGAAATGATTTAATTGAATGACATTTGCATTGGAAACAGATTCCCAATTTAGGCGAATTGGTGAATATATTAAAATGTATGTATAACTTGTTTAAACAAGTTGATTAAGGTAAGTCATGCAATTTCAACCCGTCGTAAAGGAAGAATAAGTAATCGAGACATGAGTTGCTTTGAAAAAAAGTAATCACTCATATTTTAAGTTTTGAGAAAGCTGTATATGTTCCTTGGCTCAATTCAAAAGACATCTATAGATTGTTGAATCTAACAAACAAAAATCCTTTCTGCATTAGTTACTGAGAAGATCAATTTAATATGGAAATTAATTGTGATAACTTCTTTATGTTCAAACAGAGAGATAAAGTTCAAAACAAGATAGCTTACTTCCAATTCATTATTTTATATAATCTCATTATCTGTAAGAGTAATCTCTACGAATGAAACTTTCTGGAACAGATGAATGTAACTTTTGTAAATGTACTGAAGATTATGAATATTTTTGTATTGTGTTCTAAAAATATATTATTTTGAAATCAGTTTAGGGATTGTATATATTCCTTGATGAACTCTTCCTTGGAAGTAAGTTTAGAAAAGATGGTTGGAACATCGAAGAAAACGAATGCGATTTAATAAATGTTTTAATACTTTTTTTGTGAATTGTTAAGAAATATGATGAACATAATAAATACAGACGTCTCTTTGAGGGTTAAAGATAAAAATTAATAGTTTTACAGTGATGGTGTCAGCATGCACTTAGAGATCTTGTATTCATATTACTTAGTCAAAAGGATAGAACATAATATACCTGTTAGTCTTAGTTTACTGATTTTTTTTGGAAGCTAGTTCTCAAAAGTAAATTCGAAAGGATAAACAGCATTTAATATTCACATATTTTTCCTTCACTTAATTATGGAATAACCGTAATTATGATATTGGGAGATGCTATTGGGCTTTTTAAATGCATCGTAAGTCCCTTTGAAAGAAAGAGGACTCATATAGGCAACCAGCTCCAGGCATTCTAGTCTTTAATTTTACTTTGCATACATAAAATCATGACTTATAAGATATGGAAATAGTGTAGTAAAGAACCTTGTCAGTCTTTGGACTTGCTCAAACAGTACTTTTCTGGTGCAGACGACAAGTATGCAAACTAATACCTCACCTTTTGACTTTTCAGTGAAATATTGTATTTTGGTAGCCATTTTGTAAATTTTTGATCCCTTTTCACTCAAAGCCAGAAAATTAACTGTCATACCAAAATCTAGAAAGTTGTATCAAACACCTATACTAAAACAGTGGAGTGACTTTTTACAATCTTGGTTTAGACCTATACAATAGGTCTATGGTATTTTAGCGGCCATTTTGAATTTGATTAACATTTACCCCTTAGGCTACAACTTAAACTGAGAAGTTGATAATAATATACTCGCCAATATACTCACCTTCGAGGGACAGTATGTTTAATAACACTGAATTATTGTGGGATTGTATGCCTAAAATTAAGTTGATAAGTTTTGTATGATATTTTGGTGGCCATCTTGAATTTGGTCCAATTTTACCCCTTGAGGCTAGATTTTATGATTAATAGTTAGTGTTAATATACTCAGTTGCAAAAGTCTGTGTAGAAGAGTAAGTTTAATGTCTGTTAACTGTGGAAAATTACAAATTTATATCTTTTGACATAAATTTAGTGGTATTTTGGCGGCCATTTTGAATTTCTTGAATTTTGACCCCTTTGCACTCAAAATACAGCAAAGCAACCGGCATTTTCGTGATCAGCATCAAAAATCAGTCTAGAAACAATGTTTCAAATGCTTCTACTAAAAAATGCCTAATGAAGTTTCTTTTCATGAATTCCGTCTTGTCTATAAAATGAGACTTTCAAACAGCTGTGTAGTATTGAAGCTAATTTTTAGCAGAAATCACAACAACTTTTCCAAATGGAAGCTATACAAAGTGATATATATTTGAATTAATCCCATTTTTAATGGAAAATCTCACATCGAAAAGCACATTTAGTTTGCAAAAAAAATTCAAGTAGTTCTATCAAAAAAATTTCATTTTCTGATGGTCTCAGACCACCAAATTCCAATTCATTTTTTAAATGCTCAAATTTGTTGTCATTTTTTAATAAGCAATTCCAGGTCTGTCTTCAAAGGGGTATAGAAATTACTTGGAATAGTAGCCCAACAATTATTGTTCATGCAAAACAAAACAATATTCACAAATGACACAAACATGCAGAAATTCTATTTTCCAAAATCAACACCAATTTTCAAAACATCTTCAATAATCGTCTTACCCTAGTAACTATTTTGCGTGTTTGTGGTGGTAGTACCTGTACCGGTGATGTTTGGTCCTCCTATTACATGATTCAAATAAACAC
This sequence comes from Ophioderma brevispina, assembly GCA_023653785.1. Taxonomy (NCBI): domain Eukaryota; kingdom Metazoa; phylum Echinodermata; class Ophiuroidea; order Amphilepidida; family Ophiodermatidae; genus Ophioderma; species Ophioderma brevispina. The sequence continues at coordinate 5,942 of JAMKCH010005915.1, forward strand.
AAAATTACATTTGGAGCATTAAGAATGCCGGGGGCATGGGGGGGGGGATTCCACTTCCCCCCAAATAAATTACTTTTCCCTCCATTTCGCCCAGAAAAAGAAGTCTGGTGCCGCCACTGATTAAGATCATTTGAAATTCTGCTTTGGCTATGTTTATGGTTCTCAGACTTAAAAAAATATATTGGATAAGATAGGGCTTAGATATGTTTGCCCTATTTTTCTATATCATCCAACTGACAAATAAAGCATGCATAAATAGTCTACAAATTTAGCACAAATTTCAAGACATCTACTTCAATAACCATCTTACCCTAGTAACTATTTTGCGTGTTTGTGGTGGTAGTACCTGTACTGGTGATGTATGGTCCTCCTATTACACGATTCAAATAAACACAAAATTATATTTGGAGCATTAAGATCATTTGAAATTCTGCTTTGACTATGTTCAAGGTTTTCAGATTTAAAAGTACATTGGACAAGAGATATGGCTTAGATATGTCCCATCTCCCTACTGACCAATATAGTATGCAGAAACAAAACGTCTACAAAATTAGCACAAATTTCAAAACATCTACTTCAATAACCGTCTTACCCTAGTAACTATTTTGCATGTTTATGGTGGCAGTACCTGTACCCATTAAGTTTGGTCCTTCCGATTACATGAATCAAATGAGCACAAAATTTCATTTTGAGCATTAAGAATGCCGGTAGGGGGGATTTCACTCCCCCCCTCCAAAAAAATCACTTACACCCAGAAAAAGAAGTCTGGTGTCGCCACTGATTAAGATCACTTGAAATTCTGCTTTGGCTATGTTCAAGGTTCTTAGACTTAAAAGTATATTGGATAAAATAAGGCATATGTTTGAGCTAATATTGGTTAAGGTTTGCCCATTTTCTATATCTCCCTACTGACAAATACAGCATGCAGAAATAAAATGTCTACAAAATCAGCCAAAGTTGCACAACATCTACTTCAATCTTACCCTAGTAACTACTTTGCGTGTTTGTGGTGGTAGTACCTGTACCGGTGATGTTTGGTCCTCCTATTTCATGGTTCAAATGAACACAAAATTACATTTGGAGCATTAAAGGCTGGCTCAGAGCTTTCAAAATATTTTTGTGTGTGTAGTAATTAAAAATAGTCATCTAGAACTAAAGATAATCACCTAAAATGCTTAATTACAAAGTTAGAGATGAATTGGAATTTCTGTTTTCATGCAGTAAACATTTACGCACAGTATAACAGTGCCATATGATACTATGTATAACCAAAATTCCCAATCTGGAATTTTATAACAAAGTTGTGATTTTCTCTATGAAGGACTTCAATTTGAGCTTAGTTATTTCACACAGTGATTAGAAAATTGAAAAGCATTATATATATATATATATATACAAAAATACATGATTTGTTTGAAAATTGAGTGCGCCCTCATCGTGAAATCTCACAGTCAGCCTTTAAGAACATTTGAAATTCTACTTTGGCTATGTTTAAGGTTTTCAGACTCAAAAGTATATTGGATATGATTGAGCTAATCCTGGTTAAGGTTTGCCAATTTTGTATATCTCCCTATACTGACAAATAGAGCATGCAGAAATAAAGCATCTACAAAATTAGCACAAGTTAATAAAAACAACTAATTCAATAATTAATCTTACCCTAGCAACTACTTTGGGAGTTTGTGGTGGTAGTACCTGTACCGGTGATGTGTAGTCCTCCTATTTCATGATTCAAATGAACACAAAATTAAATTTGCAGTACAGAAATAGTTTGAAATTCTGCAGAGAATACTGAATATAACATAGGCTATATCTTCCTAATATCCCAAACTCAATTGATATCTATCTGAATAAACAATTGCTAAATAAAAATATATGAAGATAAAAAAATCTAGGCTACACTGAATGATGAAGACTTCCCAAGTCCACTCAACAACCCCAATCCCAATATGCCAAACATCTTAAATGCAGAAGCTTCTGACGTGCCTTTTATGGTCCAGTTTCCAAATGAAGACTAGCAGGAGGATTTGGCCATGTCTAAGATGCTCAAATTAAAACTTTCTTAACAGAGTTAAAATATTTTTAAGGAGAAAGAGTATAATGGATAAAATACAGCTAAGATGTGCTTGAGCTAATCTTGACTATGGTTGAAGTTCGGGACACCACAGTCCCAGTCCCGGGTCCCAGACCACGGTCTCAGACCCACATTTTGTCCTGTTTTCAATGTCTCCCTAACTGGCCTTATGTGTTAGAAAGCATCTGCCATTGTTGCTATCCAAAAAGTATATTGCCAGTCATTCCAGATTTAATTGCAATATTGCTTCAGTTACAAATTTCGTCTTATACATTCATGCACAACATTCAAACAAACCAAAGAGCAAATGTAAACATGGAAAGACAATTGATTTGATTTTTTATTCTAAAGTAGTATGCCAAGAAAAAAAATTAAATACAAGATAAACCAATCAAAATAATGATTAAATAAGTTTCAAAACATCTACTTCAATTATAATCATCTTACCCCAGTAACTACTTTGCGTGTATGTGGAGGTAGTACCAGTACGGGTGATGCATGGTCCTCCTATTCCATGAACACAAAATTACATTTGGAACATTAAGATACTTTGCAGTTGTGCAGGAAGAAAGAGAGAGCACTAAATGTTCAAGACTTAGGGGTTCATCTAACAAGCTCCAATCCTACTTTGCCAAACTTAAAGTGACAGGAGGAGATTTTTTTTAAGATATGAATTTCTCTCAAATTGCACTAAATCGGTTGTAGACCACCTACCTTGAACGTTTGGAAGGTTTATTGAACAAACAAGTACAAAAGAAAACTGCAAATCTTGTTTAGAACTTGCCTGCTCTCGTAATCGTCCCCATAGAAAACCATGCTTTGAATTTGTTGTGCGTGACAGAAATTACTAAATCATCATCTTATTACATAAAGAAGGCATATTCAGCTTATTCGCTTTAGGTGTGATCTAATACAATGGTAAGCATTCCAAATATGCAAAAAACCCAGGTTCGAAAAAAAATTGGGGGCGGTTCTTCCTGGAAATGTCCTCCTGCCTCTTTAAATCCCTTATGTCCAGAAATTTACAGACAGCATGTGCGTGGGCCCTATTTTCCAGTAATAGACTAGCAGAAAATTTTGGCAAAAAGCTCAGAATTAAAACTCTTCTACATACAGTTAAAATCCTTTAAAGGCACTATCAGTGATTCACTCAAAATATTTGAAATTTGCAAGAATAGCTTAAAAGTGAAGGATACATTTTTATAATTCCCATAAGTTATTTTTTTGCAAATGAAAAATTTACAGAAAAAGGCAGAAAACAGTAATGTTCAACGATATGAATCTCCATTCACTTACGTGTTGTAGTTAGTGTCCGTATGGACAGTATGACTAATGCCCTTATTAGGTTGCTTTCAGACTTAGACCCCGTACACACTGCAAAATTGCTCATTTCGACGAAGATTAGTTAATCTTGATTAGTTAATAAAGCGTGCGTACACACTACACTTAATTAAGATACAAGTGCGTCCACACTAACAGAAAACTAACAAAGATTGAAACAAGTGTGCTTACTGGAAATATGGCCTTGGTATGTAAACCAACACACATCACCTCTTAATTCAACGAAGTGTGCGTACACACTAGTAAATCTCTTAATCGAAATAACCATTCCCTTAATTGAAAGAAGCTGATTTGCTTCGTTGAATTAAGCAAAATTAATCTTCGTTGAAATAAGGGAAGAGCGTACACACTATACTTTTCAAATTTTTTTTTTTTTTTTTTTTTTTAACTCTTCTACATACAGTTAAAATCCTTTAAAGGCACTATCAGTGATTCACTCAAAATATTTGAAATTTGCAAGAATAGCTTAAAAGTGAAGGATACATTTTTATAATTCCCATAAGTTATTTTTTTGCAAATGAAAAATTTACAGAAAAAGGCAGAAAACAGTAATGTTCAACGATATGAATCTCCATTCACTTACGTGTTGTAGTTAGTGTCCGTATGGACAGTATGACTAATGCCCTTATTAGGTTGCTTTCAGACTTAGTACTAGAGTATGATATAGATAATCAATGAGCTAGATGGCGTTCGTGAAAATAACCAGTTTGAGCGCTTGACTTGGTTAACATCGGTCGAGCGGCCGCAGGCCGCGAGACCGATGTTAACCAAGTCAAGCGCGAAAGCTTGTTATTTTTATGAACGCCATCATAGCACATTGATTATATAGCATACACTTAGAGTATAATATAAAAATAACATTTTTAAAACAATATTTTTGGTTAAAACATGCTAAAATTAGATTGATAACGAAATAATTTGTCGCAATTTAAATTTAACATATTTAAAAACACTGTCCTTGTCACCGTCTATTGACGAGCGTTACCCAAATTCCAAATGGGTTGTATTGATTGCTCTGGCCATTAACCTTCGAGTGACTAAAGCTATTAAGTATTAAAGCTATAACTTGCCAATCGGTTAATTGATTAGTGCTTTGCTAAATACGAAGCAAATATATCATGTATTTAAGTTTATCCTTGGAGTAAAATTTGAATGAAATAATTTTTTTTTTTTTTTTTTTTGCCTTGGTATGTAAACCAACACACATCACCTCTTAATTCAACGAAGTGTGCGTACACACTAGTAAATCTCTTAATCGAAATAACCATTCCCTTAATTGAAAGAAGCTGATTTGCTTCGTTGAATTAAGCAAAATTAATCTTCGTTGAAATAAGGGAAGAGCGTACACACTATACTTTTCAAATTTTTAATCTTCGTTAACGCTTAGTTGAATTAAGAGATTTTGATAGTGTGTACGGGGTCTTAGTACTAGAGTATGTTAGGATAGCTGTACTAGTTACAGATATGCACAAAATTGATTTTTGATGATTTTTTTGATTTTCTGATTTTAGCCAATCACTGATAGTGCCTTTAAGGGAGATGGTAATTCCAGTTGCAGAAAGAAAGCAAGCAAATACCCAATACTTTAACATTTTAGCTTACAACAGACAATTTGAGTAGCTCTGATAATTTTCAATTCCTAATTTCAAATTACGAAAACCAAATTTCTGTTAAACATCAAATTCCATTGTAATATAATCATTAAAGGTGCAACAAGAGATTTTTGAGGCACCCAAATATTGTGCCATAATAGTAATTTCATATAGACAAGACACTCAATAGATTTCTTACCTTGTGTTTGGCTACAGAAATGTATTAAAAGCAAGAAAAAGGGCGATTCTGATTTGCTAAACATAGGCTGAATTTTGTATTTGCTCCTATACGAAATTAGTAATTTCACAATTTTTGTATCAAAGAAATGATTGTTAGCTTAATCCTTTAAGGTTTTGGATATTTTTGATGGAAAGCTTTACATCAGGGCAAAATCAGTACTTTCGATTTTTTAGGGACACCTGATATATGAAATCTCTCGTTGCACCTTTAATTTTTCAAAGCCATCCATACAACTGATGAAAACATGTACAATGTAGCATTTGTGTTCACATACAAATATAATAATCCTAAAGCAGCAAAAGTTTTAACAAAATCTGCACAAATTTCAAAACTTCTAACTGTATCATCTTACCCTACTTATCGGTTTGCGTGTTTGTGGTTGTGGTGGTACAGGTGATGATATTTCCTCCTATTTTATGGTTGCATATGAATACAAATGTCATGGAGTGTTAGTATAGATGGAAATGTCTGCATAGAGCACTCTATGTGAACATTTTTTTGGGTAGCTCACCAAAGCCTCAATGCTAATTTGCCAACTATGTATCTATAATGTACAGTCAATATCTGGCATGAGTTGTATGTGCCCAATATCCAGATTAGATCCCAGCTGCAGGTTTTGGCTAAATCCAAGTTGCTTAGACTTACAGCTTCTTGACAGATAATTAAACTGTTTTAGCAGAAAAGAATGAACCGTTGCTTGGGTATGAAGTTCAGGATGCCAAAGTCCCAGACTCGGGGTTTGCTCTACTTTCTGTATCTCCCTACTGGCCATATTCCCTACAGAGCCATCAGTAGGCATGGTTCTTTTCAGAGCCATCAGTAGGCATGGCTCTTTTCAGAGCCATCAGTAGGCATGGTTCTTTTCAGAGCCATCAGTAGGCATACCTCTTTTCAGAGCCATCAGTAGGCATACCTCTTTTCAGAGCCACCAGTAGGCATGGCTCTTTTCAGAGCCATCAGTAGGCATACCACATTCCAGAGCCATCAGTAGGCATACCTCTTTTCAGAGCCACCAGTAGGCATGTCTCTTTTCAGAGCCACCAGTAGGCATGGCTCTTTTCAGAGCCATCAGTAGGCATGGCTCTTTTCAGTGCCATCAGTAGGCATGGCTCTTTTCAGAGCCATAAGTAGGCATGGCTTTTCTCTGAGCCATCAGTAACCATGGCTCTTTTCAGAGCCATCAGTAGGCATACCTCTTTTCAGAGCCACCAGTAGGCATGGCTCTTTTCAGTGCCAACAGTAGGCATGGCTCTTTTCAAAGCCATCAGTAGGCATGGCTCTTTTCAGAGCCATCAGAAGACAAGGGGTAGCCTACATTGTTAAATCTTAGTTATGAAATTAAGAGTTTCTCTAAAGACTGCCAGTTCTAAACATGTCCAACAGCAAACCCATTGAAAACCTTACATAGAATTTCAACAATGTTGGTGTAGAATTTTTTTACAATTTTTAAAACTAGGCCAAGATTCTTTAAACATCTCAAGAGTAAATGTCATGATATACACAATACCCCAAAATGACTATTCCACATAAATTCCATATACCCTCTGCTGTGTCAAATAATATTGAAGCTACAATTCCATCCAAAAATTTCCAACCTCTTTTCCAGATGGAGGCAATTCACTTTAATGCAATTTCCATTTCTCTAATGCAAAATACTAAATCCAGTAGAATCTGAAAAAAGACTTTTCCGATGCCAAATTTCATTATAAATCTTAATCAACAACAGATGTACCTTCTATGGGGTACAGAATTTACATGGAATGGCTCAATCAGACCCTTCTTTCAAAATACAAACATTCAAATGCATACAATAGGTACAATATGGGAGGTAAGGTCACATCAAATTAAACAGGGCTGGATAAATTACACTTCCACAAAATCACCACAGGTTTCAGAACATCTACTTAATAATATCTTACCCTAGTAACTATTTTGCGTGTTTGTGGTGGTAGTACCTGTACGGGTGATGTTTGGTCCTCCTATTACACGATTCAAATAAACACAAAATTACATTGGAGCATTAAGATCATTTGAAATTCTACTTTGGCTATGTTCAAGGTTCTCAGACTTGAAAGTATATTGGATAAGATAAGGCTTAGATATGTTTGATCTAATCTTGGTTAAGGTTTGCCCTATTTTGTACATCTCCCTACTGACAAATAAAGCATGCAGAAATAAAGTGTCTACAAAATCAGCACAAGTTTCACAACATCTACTTCAATAATCGTCTTACCCTAGTAACTATTTTGCGTGTTTGTGGTGGTAGTACCTGTACCGGTGATGTTTGGTCCTCCTATTTCATGGTTCAAATACAAACAAAATTACATTGGAGCATTAAGAGACATTTCAAATTCTGCTTTGGCTCCGTTCAAGGTTCTCAGACTTAAAAGTATATTGGATAAGATAGGGCTTAGATATGTTTGAGCTAATCTTGGTTAAGGTTTGCCCTTATACGTCTCCCTACTGACAAATATAGCATGCAGAAATAAAGTGTCTACAAAATTAACAACAACATCTACTTCAATAATCATCTTACCCTAGTAACTATTTTGCGTGTTTGTGGTGGTAGTACAAGTACTGGTGAAGCTTGATCCTCCTATTTTATGATTCAAATGAACACAAAATGGATAAGATAATTTGAAATCCTGCAGAGAGAACTGAACATTTAAGACTTTCCAGGTCCAATCCACTTAACAAGTCCAATGCCAATCTGCCAAACTTGTATCTCTTTGAAGGCAAAACAAAAAGTTTGTTGCCGTAACTTGTTGTAAAATATTGTATTGTAATCATTTTAGACTAAAACAGTATAAAGTGAAGTTAATCTTTTAAAAAAATCCACCAACTGACCAACCCCAATATTTTTCCTCCATTACGGCAAACAAACATTTTTTAGGCCTTATGTGCAGAAATTTACTGACATGACTTGTGTAAGGTACATTTCCAAATAATAGACAAGCAGCAAATTTTGGCAAAAGGTTCTGAATTAAAATTCCTCTACATAAGTAGTTAAATCTTTTCAGGAAGAAAGTACATTAGATGAGATAGGACTAGCACTCTTGCCGAAAGGTGAGGCTTAGAACTCTGTAGTCCTACCAAATATAGGATCTAGCTTCTTCATTCTTCTTATTCCTGATTTGTTATCAAATTCAATTTCCAATATTATTTCACACATCATCAATACAAAATACTAGCCATCGTGCAAAAGTGGCAGAGTCAAATAGATTTGAAAATTAAGTGAACGTAGACTATTAGCAAAATGAAACAGGTGAGACATAATGATCAAATTAATAATACATTTTAAATAATATTATTTATGCATTATTATGAAAATTGAGCAATTAAAAAATACATCGCGGTCCCCGGACCGCGAGTATTGTCTGCCGTTGCGGTTGTGAATGGGGGCCAAAGGTCGCATGAGGTCACAAAGGTCACATGAGGTCACCAACATGCCACCCCACCCCGCCCCCTCCTTTCCACCAAGTTACATCATCGTAGCCCTTACGGAACTCACACGGAATGCAATATATTAAAGGTTAACATTTTGATCAGCCAAAAGTCACATGAGGTCACCAAGGTCATATGAGGTCACCAGCATGTCACCCCACCCCACCCCCTCCTTTCCACCAAGTTACATCATCGAAGCCCTTACGGAACTCATACGGCATGCAATATAGTAAGGGTTAACATTTTGACCACAGACACACAGATACACAGACATACGACCAGAGTAATAATCCCTATGTGCCTTCTGCAATTCTTGCAGACGACACAAAAAATGGCAAATGTTGGATAACCATGAGAAAGAGACCTGATCAAGAGAGCAAAGAGGCAAAGTAACAACATAATTATTCCACTCTTTTTTGTGTACAAAATGAAAATATGAAGAGTGCAGGAAGGAAAACCTAAGAGCAGCAGAATTTGCTTGCCTGATGCTGTCTTTGTAAATTAGTGTTTGATTTGCCTATTTGGGATTGCAACTGACATTACAAGATTAACAAAAACACCAAGTTATCTTTTGGCTTCCGGGATAATTTCCAGTGTGATCCCTATCCAACTTATCAACAAAACTGTCATATGATTTGGGGAATTTGAGCAAAAGAATAGTCCTTAACAGCTCAAGAATGGATCCATGGTAGCCAATTGATAATGCAGTTTTGGTTGGGCCACTGGTTAAAGGTCCATGGCCCGATCGCTAATAGCCTCGTCCCCAGAAGCCCCAAATTTTAACGGAAGTGGTCAACATTTTGGTACCAGAAGAAAGCTACTATTTTTCTCATTTACCCTGTGAAATCCTAGAGGCAAAGGATGATTGGTTTGGAAGTTATGAGCGAAAATGTGACCCATTTGGTCAACCAATATTAACTTTACACAGTAGTCTATGGGGCTTACAAAATCACGTTTTTAGCTCTCGCATCAAAACGGATTTAAATATCGTCGCAAAACTTTACAGATGGGGTTTTGGAGTGAAGGTCAATCTATTAAGATGAAAACTTCATATCCTTAAATCGGGGCATCCCCCTTAAGTATTCACCTTTTGGGCAGGAGGTCCCTGGTTCGAGCCCCGTCAGAGCAACTTGCTGGAATTTAATTTGGATACTAAATTCTTTGTGATTTGTATAAGAACTATTGATTAAAACTGGAATTCCACTCTCCCCGTAGTTCATTTGGATTTGGGCCCGGGGGGGCCACTTGTATTCAAAGATGGATATGATGCGTGAACATGGACTTCCAAAATGCACCTAAACAAGTATTTCCACCGACTAAAAAATATACCCTAAACAAGTATTTTTTGTCAGTTTTGCTACCCGAAACAAGTAAGCAATGCATTGTGTCATTAATATACCTTTATTATCTTGCTTTGCTTTACAATATTGTTGATCTCTGCTTAATTTGAGTATTACATGTACATCACAATTTCAGGGTTTAGAAAAAAACATACCCTTTTTCCCACATTTTGCTGTTTTTGACACCCTGATCAATGTACGCGCATACATCGCCTGTTGGAAAAAAAGAGACCCTTTTTAAGCGTTTTCTTGTTCACGCATCATATCCACCTTTGAATACAAGTGCCCCCCCCCCGGATTTGGGCAAACGAACCATGAGAATACCCTGTTCTTCGGAGGGGATGTTAAGACGTCAGTCCCATATACATGGAGAATCACGCCTGTAATGTAATCGCAACCAGTTTCAATAAGAGTAGGGTGAAAACCCCTGGCTGTCCCAATTTGTACTGGATCCCTGGCATCATTGGAAAGCAGTGTCTGAACACTGAATGTTTTACCCAGGCTAACTAAGACAAACAAAGGACATCGCCGGATAAGAAATGGAGGAGGCCCTCTATAATCATCGTAGTTATAGTTCATCATCAATTTTGACTTGGTGTTTTACAACTACTTTATCATGTATGCAAGGTGTTTTTTATCCTCAAAATACACTTGTATCAAGAAAAAATGAGGAAAGTCTGAGAAACTTCAGGGGCATGCTCTCTGGATAAAGCAAACTAAGAGCATGCCTCCATTGCAATGACCAGTTATGATTTAAATGAAGAAACAGGAAGATGTTGCATAGCTGCCCTTTGTTATGGAGCTTGTAAATGATGCCTATAGATAGACCCTTTATCCTTCATAAGCTACAAAGAGGCTACAGGAGGCAGCCCTTTATAACAATACCCAAATACCTATTAGCTCAATATGCTCATGTAGTGCAATGAGTGCTAAGATTTGGATTATATAACCATCTTCACACCAAGGAAACTCTATTATGCAATACAATGGCCAGCTTAATGGCCCATGGCCGCGCTATTTAAATCATGAGCAAGTTAACTCTCCTTCTCACTATTAAAATCTCAATTCACATGGCGCAGTTCAATAGCTTTCATAGCAAATACACCCCCTGCATTTAGTATGATTTATGATACCCAGAACCTACATGGTCAGCGGCCATCCAAGGCTACTGAACCGAGCCCTTGGTAGAATAGCATGCCTTACCTTATAGTGTGGTATGGTATGTATATGTAATAGGTTGTTGTTGTTTTTTCGGAAATTCCATTAGTGTTCAGGCCCCCCAGAAAACAAAAATGCAAAAATGGGGTCTTCCCCCCCCCCCCAAGAACCAGAATGCCACTCACATATATGTTGCTAATTAATAAAATGCACATCCTTGCAAAGCGGCATTGTGGTTCTTGGGGGAAAGGGTTCATATTTGGAAATTTCAATTACCCATTGAAGCCTGTGCTATAATTTTAAATAAAAGCGTCTTTTTGAGAATTTATTTAAGTGATTTTTTTAAACCACGAAAAGGTAAACTTTGAGCATGTCGCTTTATAATGCAGAATGTTTCAAATTCGTCCGTTCTCATGAAAACTATAGAGGGCGCCCTTCATTCCTTATCCGGCGATGTCCTTCCATTCACATACAATCACCAATTCCAGTTGTGCCTTCAATTGGGTATACAGAAGTTACCTAGAAGAACTTAGTCATATTTTTTTTTTAAAGACAACCAAACAAGTGATACAAATAAGTGCAGAGGGCATAATTATATTATACCCTTCACACCAACATGACAATGACTAGGTGCAGAGAGAGTGGCATTTGTGTTCATGTAAAATAAAACAAAAGCTACAGCAGAAAAGTTTCAACAAAATCAGCACCAGTTTCAAAACACCTAATTCTCTTACCCTGGTTACCGGTTTGCGTTTTTGTGGTTTTGGTGCTACTGATGTTTTTTCCTATTTCATGATTCAAATGAATGCAAAATGATACGGAGATTAAGATGGATGGAAATAAGCCAAATCGGCATTGTAACTTCCGGTAATGTTTTTAGGACTCCTGACCTTTCACCTCGTCAATATTTCAGGAAAATTGCCTTTTGGTAATTTCGAAAAATAGTTCTAAGATAAGTTTTGATATTTAAAAATACAAAACATATTTTACTCTACATTTAAATAATTTATGGCATATTTTTATTGGCTATATTGCTGGAATAGTTCTAAAAACATAATTATTAAAACCATCATCTTGATTTGTCAAAGGTCAGGAGTCCTAGAAAGTCGCAAAACCTTCCCACAATGCATCACAAATCTGTAATGCCGATTTCGCTAAGTTATTCCAACAAAGAACACCATATGTTAACCCCCTAAAAACTACCCACCTTTCATTACAACTTATCTGATTGGCTAATTACACCATATATTCATTTCAATAACCAATTGAAATGCACCTTTCAAATATTTAAGCTATAGCCCTCCTCAGCCCTACCACCTATCTTACGGTGTTGCTGATTGGCTCAAACAAATCACATGCGCTACATCATGACCCAATTGGCAAGTAGTATTTAGAGAGTTAAAGATTTTCTTGGTCCAATTAAGAAACCGCAAAGATTTTCTTGGTTTAGTTAAAGGTGCTTGTTCCGATTTATGTGTATTTTGTTCTCTACTTGATATGAGAGCCTAGCACTTGCACATACACCCCATCAAGTACCATGGGAAACAAACTTGCGGTTTTGATGATTGACACAATAATGCATGTTGCGAAGCCCTATTCAATACTGTGCTAATATTGATGGTTAACCACTAAAACGGCAGTTTTTGTTTATATCTTGGGAAAGAAATGGATTTGAGGGCTCAAATTTCAGGACAAGAATGAGAAAAATACGGCCTTTCATCTGATATCAAAATCGATACTACTTCCGGGTAAATCAGGGGAGTCCCAAAGACGATCGGAACATGCACCTTTAAGGCCAATTTGCTTAATGTACGTAGAATTAGCTAAACCCAAAGTGCTCAGACTTAAACTCCTCGACATATAGTTAAAGACACTATCAGTGATTCACTCGAAAGAGTCAATATAGTTGAAATTTGCAGGAATAGCTTAAAAGTGAAAGATAAGTCTGAAGACTGTAAGTCTGAAAGTTATTTTTGCAACTGAAAAAAATGACAGAAAAGGAAGAAATAGCAATGCTCAAAGATATGAATCTCTATTCAATTATGTTCGAGGTTCATTTATTCACCATGAAAATGGTGGGTAGGACGCCTGCTACAGAGCAAAGCTCGTAAAATGTGCAGGACGCCCTGATAATATGTGTTGTACTAAGTGTCCGTATGGACAGTAATGACTAAAATTATCTGATTTTGTCCTTATTAGGTTGCTTTCAGTCTTAGCACTTGTACGGCATGTTAGGACACCTATACATGTTACAGAAATGAACAATCTAATTTTTGACTATATTTTCAATTTTTTAATTAGCAAATCCCTGATAGTGCTTATATATAATTTTAGGAGGAATAGACCTGAAAGAGAGAACAGAGTAGCATAACCATGTCTGTTCATCATAATTCCAATCAAGTTACCAAATTTGTACACTATGACAAGTGCAGCAAGAAAAGCTAACTTCAGCAGGTTTGCTTGCCTGATGCCATCTTTGATTTATAGTGTAATGATTTTGCCTATTTTTAGAACAAATGACCATTACAAAATCAACAACAAACATCTCTTTTGGCTTATTTGATAATTTCCACAGAGATTCCTATTAAAATTTCAACATTTGTACAAATCCATGTGTGGGGAAATATTGGATCCCAAACATAATAATGACATAATTGGATAATTTACACCCAATATTTATTGGTCTTGCTATTAAAATATTGGGCTGTGTCTCGCCCAATATTTTTGCAACTCACAGCTTGACCAATAAATATGGGCTCAATCAATCCAATTTTATACCAAAGTTGCTGTAGGATTTAACAAATTTAAGCACAGCTAGGGTAAAAGTCCATTCATACTTCTGCTGAAATCTAATGCCAATGTTCTTTTATTTCTGCTGCACTCCTAATAAATTTACTGCAAATCAACTCAGGTCACTACAGGTTACTGGTTGCAGTTTTTTGCAGTAAATTTGCAAAAGATTACAGTCAAAATTGACGTACTACACCCCACTGTATCTTGATCCATCGGCAGTTAAAATCATTTTAACTTTGTTGCAGTACTGCATTACATTGCAAAAAATGAGGGCATACTGCAATTGCAGTAACAATTTTGACTGGGGAATTTTGGCTTGGGTAGGGACGTGCCTCCGCGACTCTGGAAGTAGGACCCATAGCTATACCATTTTTTTTGCCAAAAAGGGACCCATACCTGTACCAGAGATGCAAATTTTGGGCCAAATTTAACCCAAATTTGCCATTTTCACCGCAAAATTTTGACATTTTAAACAAATTTGGACAATTTTGGCTTCAGATTGAGGAAATTTGACTAATTTTCCAACATTTTTAAAAAATTTTGGTTTCCATTTGAGAAAATGTGGCAAATTTTCCAACAAATTTCAGAAAATTTTGAAAAAACCGACCCATTGCTATACCAAAATTGGCATGAAAAAAAGGGGTCATTGATATACCAGAAGACTGAAAATGGGACCGATGTCTGTGGCACGTCCCTGTATGGTCATTTGTGTTGAGAACCCCCCCGGGGAAACATTCACAACACTACACTTAATAACTGGCACACATAAACATGGAGAGGGGGACATGCACAACTCAAGACTCGAACCATCAATCTTTACATTTCTAGAGCAATGTTTTAACCACTGAGCATGAGCATTGAATGAGTATTGATATATTTTATCAAATCTGCTTAGCTTCAATTACTGTTCATTGCATTCATAGCAAATTGTATCAGAACAGTATTTATATTGTACGAATCACAATATTTATATCAAAACAATCCAGAGTACACTGGGTGGATTGGAATAAGTCTACCACTTCTCTTACAATATTTCTGATTGGTACATTACATCATGTTGAAATAAAATAACTTCTGAGTAACCAATCAAAGTAGACTTTCTATATAACAGTGTGTACATTTAAGCTTTCTTACCATGTCTCTAATTGGTTATTTATAGAGTTATATGATGTAATTATACAATCAAATTGACCAGTTGTGCAAAAACTGCAAAACCTTTTACATTCCAATCTACCCAAATAACATGAATTATCTCGATCAAAACATGTGAAAAGTGTGGCTGGGTTCACATATAAACCATAACAAGGATGTAAAAGAAAAGTTTCTACAATATCAGCACAAATTCAAAACATCTAATTCAATTGTCTTACCCTAGTAACCGGTTTGTGTGATTGCGCTGCTGCTAGTGGTGATGATGGATTTTCCTCCTATTTCACGATTTCATGATACAAATTAAATTTGGGAGCATTAGGATGGTTTGAAATTTTGCACAGAGCTCACTATATGCTGAGAATTGTGTGTATTCATTTTAAGTACAGATGCTGTAACAATTGCCCAATCCTTTTCATTGGTGTTGCGAGTTTGAGGTTTCCCCACTTTTGGTCGACTGTGCAAATGGTCAATAGAACTCTTCACCCATGAGCACAGTTCAATTCGCTATACTTGATTTAGAGAATAAAGGTATTGTTTTTAGCCTCTGCCGTGTATCTATCACATCATATCACACAGGCTGGGTGACAGCATTATTTTAAATATATAGAACAATGAGGCATAGATGAGTTGTTTTACGCTAATGAATTGCTAATGCTATCGCCCATGTGATGACACGATAGATATACGACAGCGGCTAAAAACAATACCTTTATTCTCATTTTTAACACCTTTATTCAAAATAAGAAACTATTAGTAACATTACTAAAATTATAGAGATTTTACCGATCAAATTAACCCAGTTTTTTAAATTGATCAGTCTGTTGTTACTATATGCCTTTGGTTGGCCCGAGCAGTGCATCTGCATATTGCGTTGACACGTACACACTGTACCATGTGATATCGTCTCATATCGCATGGCTAGGAACCAATGAAATTGTGTAAACAATCTCAAGTGTTAAAGGACATGAATTAACATGAACTGACCATGTGTGTTCTGGGTATCAAAATCAAACTCAAGATAACAAACCAAGACCCAAAACAAACTAAAAATGACCTCTGTTGCACAAACCCATTCTCTATTATCTTATATCAGATGGCAGGAACCAATGATATTGTGAGAATCTTTCTAGCTATTCAATAATGAATATGAATGGAAATTTTAACATGTGGTAAAGGGTGGTAAACAAGTAACTGCTGACACATAATAAGGCCACTCCAGATGAATTCCACACACCCTCTATAGAGGGCACAACTGGAATTGAGGATATTCCTCCCATATGGGAGTATTGAATTCATGTGGAGTAGCCATGGTCAGCTAAAAAAAAAAAAAAAAAAAAGATATATTGTGATCCCGGCTGGGTCTGTCGAAAGTATGATAGCGGTAAGTGCAGTCGAGCATGCCACATACCGGTATGTGCCTTCAATAGAAACAGCTGAGATAGCGGAAAAAGGCGGGTCCACAGCGGGTCAGCAAAAGCCGCGTTTTGCCGTGTCGGCAGTAGAAACACGCTCTTAAAGGACATGAATTAACATGAACTGACCATGTGTGTTCTGGGTATCAAAATCAAACTCAAGATAACAAACCAAGACCCAAAACAAACTAAAAATGACCTCTGTTGCACAAACCCATTCTCTATTATCTTATATCAGATGGCAGGAACCAATGATATTGTGAGAATCTTTCTAGCTATTCAATAATGAATATGAATGGAAATTTTAACATGTGGTAAAGGGTGGTAAACAAGTAACTGCTGACACATAATAAGGCCACTCCAGATGAATTCCACACACCCTCTATAGAGGGCACAACTGGAATTGAGGATATTCCTCCCATATGGGAGTATTGAATTCATGTGGAGTAGCCATGGTCAGCTATGGTCAGGTCATGATTAACATATGGGTATCATATGCAGTGCATGTGACACCCATGCAGTGATCATGAGCTGACCACGGTTATTCCAGATGAGTTCAAAACTCTCATATGGCAGGCATACACTTAATTCCAGTTATGCCTATCAGAGGGACAAGTCTGGGAATAGCCCATTGCAAGAAAAATGCTCTTCTACTTAAAGGCTGACTCAGATATTTTGAAATATATATTTTTTTGAGTAGTATTTAATAAGAGTCATCTAGAACTAAAGATAGTCACCTAAAATGCTTAATTCCAAAGTTAGATATGAATCGGATTTTTTGTTTTCATGCAGTATACATTTATGCACAGTATAACAGTGTCATAGGATACCGTGTATAACGAAAATTCCAGATCCGGAATTTTATAACAAAGTTTCGATTTTCTATATGAAGGACTTTGATTTGAGCTTAGTTATTTCAAACAGTGATTAGTATATGGACAAGCATTATGTATATGCAAAAAACACAATTGTTTGAAAATTGAGTGCGCCCTCATCGGGAAATCTCTGAGTCAGCCTTTAAACAACTAAAATGAAAAGAAATCATAGCTGAATTGTGCTCATACAAAATGCTGCACTGAGCATTCACTACAATGCAAAATGGGAAACAAACTATGCAATAATCTGCTTCAAAAAGAATCAACTTATATAATTTAATCAAAGTAAATCAAATAGCATTAAGTTACAAACAAGTTTGCCTGCAAGGCAATGGACTGTCACAAGAGATGGTATATATCTAAGGATAACTTAGTTTGAAAAATAAAACTATGAAAAAAAATAAACTTAAAGAGTTGGAAATCAAATTCAAAATTAATACAAATCAACTGAGGCAGGTTTGGGAGAACAATGCAAAAACACAGGCACTGATGACTTAAGGGCAGTGTCAACCTTGAGCTTCCGAGTATCTATTTTGGTTTGTAACTTCGCAAATATTTGATTATTGTCTGTAAAAGTATACATTTCTAGAAAGAAAATTGGACGATTAAACCCGATGATGGCATCAGATTAATGTAAAACTTTTTCCGTATTTTGAGAAAAATACTAAAAAAACATGATTTTGCCCCAAATTTAAGACCCATAACAAAAAACCAATTTGAATTTCATGATTTATCTTTGTTATTTTTTAGAAAACAAGAAAGATTGGTTAGGACGGTTTTTCATTTTTGGAAAAATAGAGCTTACTATCTGAATATACGGAAAAATGTCAAAAAAGTGTGATTTTTACCCTTTCTTTCCAAAATGTGAGTATATAGTGGGAAATCTTTATAGTTAGAAATCGAAAAATGAAAATTGAGAAAAACCGTCCCTAGAGAAGACCGATTGCTATCGTAGGAAAGTTAAACCTTGCCTTTTACTTCGGTACTTTTGGAGTTATCTTGTCTGAAAATTTACCAAATTTTGCGAAAATTGAACATTGAGAAATCCGTGTTTTAGTAAAAAAGTGACTTTTCACGCCATTTCAAGCTGTCTCTTTCTCATATAACTTTATCTTTGAACTTCAAAATTGAGTATGTTGTGCAAGTGATGAAAATACATCTTTATGCACTATTGAATCAAACATCTTTTCTCTCTAACTCCAGAAATCAGAAGAATTGAAATTGCGTCTGGTCTAAATTAGCGCTTTGTTTACATTTTCAAATATTATTTTTCGTTTTTCCAAGATGCGTTCGCGCAAACGTACATTAAAACACGCGCACGCTTCATTACGCAGTAAAAATTCACCGCGCAACGCGATGCTGCGCCTTGCGCCTGACGGCGTGTAATGTGCTTAAATTCCCGCCGTTAAGACCATGTGGTTTTTGTGACTTTAAATGGTCAAATAGCTGCTTTAAATCGGCAAAAAAATACAACTCGGGATTGTCTGCATTGGATAACCTTTGTTGGTAACGATAGAACACAGGTTGATGTTTAAAATGGTGCAAAAATCAGAAATTCAAGTAAAAACAAAAGCACTAGGGTTAACACTACCCTTAACAAACCACAGCTAATTTCTTGCACAAATAAAATGCTGACAAAAATGACCATTACCACATTGAATAATACAAGTACGTTTTTGGGAAATAACCACATCACAGGAGACTTACACTTAGAGAATATCTGAATCAAAACTAAAGGCAGGCATAATTACAATATACCCTACACACTTTGTATCATGTGCTTTACACAAACAAACCTACTCTATTGAAGCTGTATAAAAGTTTAATGTATGCGTAAATTGATTCTAGTCACCGACAGCACTTCGCGCCTGTGTAGTACATTCCTATTTATGCAAATAACTCGGCTATTTATAGCGCTCGATCAAGCCACGGCTGACTGACCTAAGTTTAAATGAACCACGTTGCAGTATACACACAACCGAATGCAGTAAATCTGTGTGTGTACATTGTACGTGTCATGCAAAACATGCTTGACCGTGCCACAACTGACCTTTCTTAGTCAAAACACAGTTCCGCACATATAATTATGACAGCAATCAATACTCCCATTGCATTTCCCAATTCAAACTTGGTTCCACTGCCGGAAAATAGCCATGCATATTTGCATGTCAGCGTAGTAAACGTTTATGTCACTTTATGCATAGAGGAGACAGTGTGTTCAGAATTGACCAAGTGACATCGACACAAATAGTACATCTCACTAGTCACATTATATCGTGTATAATATACGATTATTTAGGAATACTTTTTCAACCCCCAATTTCTGGGATTGACTAATACCGCAACTTTACTAACACAAAAACAACACCAACATTCACCAACTGAAAGTCTGATTTGAATTCTATTTTCAGCTTCCAATAGCCGAGATCATCCCTGATTTTCCCATTATCATTGCGCATATAATTTTGACCACCTGAGGTCTAGGAAGTATATCGAACGTCATGAACACACAGTGCAGAATTTCTGAACTCTTCCCAAGCTGTATCACAAATATGACGTCACCATTCAGTAATGAGAGCAATGAGAGGTGCTCTTCATTTGTAATTGTTACGAAGAAGTTTGTTCGTGCTTTATTCACATATGATGCAGAGTATGTGCAATGGATATAATGCAATTACACCAAATTATAGAAACATATAAGATATAACTCAAACTTCAAATTGCACAAGCAACATCAAAAACTGTGAATCATCACAAACACTTGACGACAACACACACACCCACATATGAAACTATTTAAGAATAAATGATCATTCAACCAAACGAACAAAAAATAAAATTCAGAATGAACAAAGAACAACTGTTGCAGGAATGGGAGAACGATGCAAAGTACGATGCAAACACACAACAGCTGCAAAATTAGGAACCACTCACCTGAACGAAGAAAGTCAGTTTGCCCTTAAATGATAAACAAAACATATATTTAGAATGGCCTATCAAAAATGTAAAACCGAAGTTTGTAAAGTTACTCTAAGGTCAAATCTGATGTGCTAAGTTATAAACACTTAGGTCCGGATGCACAAAAAGTTAGACCAGGTTTAAAGTTAGACCTGGTCTAGGTCAAGATTAGTTTTGTCCAAAATCAACAGTTATTTGCATTGTCATAAAAAAGTAACTAGCAAATTTCAAAGATTAAGATGCAATCTTCAAAATAAATAAAAAATACCTCATGTCAATGCAAAGGAAAATGTCTTTTCTGGTGGGACTAAATTACACTTAGACCAGGTCTAACTTTAGACCTGGTCTAACTTTTTTTGTGCATATGGACCTTAGGGTTTTTGTATTAGCCAAAACAATGGTTTAGAAGTGTAAAAGTTTATACAGCTTTCAGTAAACAAAAGTTGCTTCACCTCCATCAATACGGCCATTTACAATTTTTTGTTTATTTAGAGATTATATCATATCGTTATAACTATATTTACTTGTTCCAGTGTACGATGCGCAAGTCTCATACCTACTTCGTATTTAGAGATGATTGCAGGTCCTCTGGGGTTTGGGTAGAGATGTGCAGCACGAAGCACAAAACTAGAGGGTTTGAGAACTGAATTTTTTATGAAAGTTGGGTCTTCACAATTTTATGGTTTTGGGAACTGGATTTTCGGGCAAATTAGAGAATGTGCAGCTGAAAAAGCTTGCATTTTCACAAATTTTTGGCTTGGGGGCTAAAATTTTGTGAGTTTTAGCAAATTGGGGTCTTAAAAACTGGAGAAGTGGCATGAACTGGGAGTCCTGGAGTTCTGACTGCTGTCCCGCCACATCCGCCATGATATCTGTTTCAGAAGTGTAGTCCTTTATAGGGCGTTCAAACTGGGCAAAAGTTGTCATCGAATTCACCTATGTCGTAGACTCGTAATTGAATTTATTTCTGTGATGAGTGTTAACAGGTACAGTCCTAATTAGGATGCAATTCAAAAAGTAAAATTTCAATGATGACTTTATCATTTATTTGAGGTGAATTCAAACAAGTCATAATTGTATTACAACTTTTGTGAGTGTAAACGAAAGTCGTTATCAATTTCAAGCTTTCCAAGCATGAGGCCTGACTCGAGGCCGTACACTTCCGGCCTATCACCAAGCAAATACGTAATTCATTTTTCTAATTGCGAATTCAAAATCAGTGTTAAGTGTAAACCACTACAACTCAAATTAATTTATGCTAAACCTTAGATGTCATTGAAAAAAAGTGAATTCAATAACGACTTTTGCCCAGTGTAAATGCCATATTAGAAACACAGTCATCATTAAAGCATGTTATATCTGCAACAACAGTTGAAATTACTAGGATCTTTTTACCCAGTTAATAAATGAGCACTTAGAAGATTCATTTTATCTGTTACAGGAAGTTTAAATGTCACAAGACAGTAGCATCTTTTTAGTCTCACTTGTTCGACAAATTTTCTAAAGCAAAATGATTAAGAATTGGCCTCCAGTATGTGTCGTCTTAAGATCGTAACACTTACAAACGTTACATTTCTTGTCATCTTGATGACTTATAAGCATATGTGTGCTGCTTCTTTCAAAAATTTCAATCAAATGGGAAAATGAATCATTCTGCTAATGTTGTGTCTTTTAACAATTTGTCTCAGACTTAGAAAATATTGAATTTACTGATCTTACAAAGGTCTGATTCTTCAGGAAAAACGCATAAATATGAGTAACCACCGTCGAATATAACATGTTATAAGCCAGTGCTTGAAGCCAAACAACAATTAATCCCCTTGATGTCATTAACTTTGTGTACCTAAATTCCTCCAAGATTACCCTATTATTTGCAGTGCTAAAAATAAAATGACTCAACGGTTGACAAGTTTAACACGCTTTGAAAACACTGGATTGAGATGTTAGCCATTTGAGTGCTGCATGCTCAGAGAAAAAATTTCTATTTTTTTCCTCAAATTTGTCAAAATAGTGCATTTTCATGATCATATTCACAATCAGCATGAAAAATGCATTCAAATGAGTCCAAACAAGCCTAGTCTTAGGTCAGTGGGTTTTTGAGATTTTTTTTCCAGATATGACTAGCAGGTTGTTTGGGAAGCCATCTTAAAAGCCACTGACTTGCATGTTATAACCTTTACTTAATCTACTAGGGTAGAAAGGGGTTAACATTAATAGGGGCAATTCACCAACAGGAAAGCATGTATTCCGAACGGGATCGGGACACATTTCTCCAAACTACATTCAAATGACATTTAACATTTTGTAACCACGTAAACACATTCAACGTTCAAACCCAAACAAGTTTTTTTTTTTCTTTTTTTTTTTCTAAGCCTGGATTGCAGGATTCATAACGTACTGAGGGGAAACAGTTGGATTCAATCATAAAACTCTCAGGAAACCGATATTACTGCATCAAATCAGGGACGTAAGAAGTTTTTACTCGTCAAAACTCATCCCACAAGACACAAGCTGAAATTTTACAGACTTGGGGGCAAATCCTAATCGCTCTGGAACACACACTTGTCCCAGATGAGTTGAGCGGTCGAGGGAAGGGGGAATCGTGACGCAATTTAACAACACGGGTTCTTTCCCCCCAAGTCGGTCTTATTGCACAGCGCCAGCGTGGGGAAATCAATAATTTAGTCGGAGGAAACTGTGGGGCTTTTGAAGCTTAACACATTGGCGCGCTGAAAGATTGGGAACAATGCACTTCAGTGAGGGGATCTAATTTGATAGTGTTTGGGATTGTTAAACCCTGTCAAAATCATAAACTAGATCAGTTGTGTTTGTTCCTTTCTTTATCGTCTCTCTCAGTGCCTCAAACTCAAAGTGAGTGGACTTCAGTTTGAATTCAGAAATCCAAGAATTAGTTCTTAACATAATTAGTTCCAAAGATAGAGCAGACTAGGGACTTTCTTGGCTCAAACAAAATGGTATCAACAGTCAAATTGGGGTCAACAAAGGTCAACCTCTGAACACTCCCCATGAGTCTTTGGCCAGTGCTTCTTCTGACCAAATTTTGGTTGCAATAACATTTTTCCCATTAATTCAGGATTATAATTTGAGGTGGTAGATTCTGCTGGCATTCTCACATTAAAGTTTGGTGAGAATTCTTATAAATTCTGTTTCAAAGTCTCCATCAAAAAGGACATTTAATGATCCATAGCCTATAGCCTATTCCCCCAGTGTTGCCAACCAAAATTTTGGCTAGGTGCAGCAATATAGGACAAAAATAGCCCAATTTTTACCATGACCATTGTTTTTTCCCAAAAAAAAAGTACCATACCACCTGTCATCACACTGACAAGAAAACACAGTAGCGGCCATAATTTGGTTTGCAGATTGTCTGGTCAGACGGATATGCGTTTTAAATAACACTATAAACACACACACCAAAAACCTGGCACATCTAGGGATGCAATGGAATGGCAATCCAACCACCACAGCGTGACATTTGGGAATCTGACCCACATTACCCAACCCACAGGTCACCCCCTAAAAGCACAGCTAGCTGGGACGAGTGACCCCGACTCAAGTAGTGATAAGTACCCTCCCCATGCAACACCCACCCCCCCGCCCATTAAGCATTCAATTCCCCCAGTGATTGGCAATTGTGGTGGAGGTCCTGGACCTACATGTGACCCCACATTTCGTACATGTGGATTGTCACTGTCAAGGTCACTTCAATGATTCTGCGGCACCGTCTTTTACGGTAATGGTTTACTAGATACCGATGAGGAAAAGCTTATTCCCCAATCTTCAGTTTGATCTTAAAAAATGTCTATCACAGTGTCTCATGGATAGGCTAATTTGCTGCAGTCCATATCTCTCCCATCAACGACAGAAATTAAAGTTGGGAGCAATGATCATGAAATGCCGTTAACAGCACTGAACAAAATATATCAGGTGGCCAAGCAAGAAAAACCTTGTCAGCCTAGCTCACTTTAAGAAAAGGATTCCTTTTTCTGCAGCTATTGGGAAAATTACTTGGATTTTATCTTGGTCCAACTGTGTGTAATGAACACAGGCCTTTTTATGTGAGTCACCATTCATGGTGCTGAGGTCAAATGTTCAAAATTCACTAATCAACTTCAAATCCAATTGTTCTCATACCACAATAAATACAAATGTAATTATAATTTATACCCCCCTCCAATCTAGAGATCATAAAATTCATTGACCTTTATCCGGATTCTTTGGGCACATTTACCCTAACTCCCAAACCGATCTGTGTAGCTATGGCAAACTTACACTTTTTTATCTTGTGTTAGACTAAGTGATTTTGTAGTATGTTTTAAACTTGATTTGACTATATTTTTAAATTTTGACCTTGTAAACATGGTGCCCTGCGCCTTGGGCTTCACTTTAATGGCCTTCAGTATCTCCAAGCACGCAAGTACAGACTGATCATAAGTAGTCAGGATTGTGACTAGCGGATGCACCCCCTCGAATCATTGCTAGATATGCTGAGATACATGGTAATCGCGCGTATAGGATAGACACTCTAGAAGTGATGGTTCACGCAAGCCGTGTACCGAGCATCACACAGTAAAAAATGCAACACGCCGACGCAAGGTGATAGTGTAGGCGCGATCTACACAAATCATGTGTGAGTTGCAATGGCTTAGTGCAGAAATTAGAACCACAGTTCAAAAGAAAGTACGTCAGAGCTTTCAATGTGCATTGGCCAATGAGTTACCGACTTTCATTAGTATGTACCTACGTCTTTGGTCAGTTGTGAGGTGGTGAGAGACCAAAGTCACAGGGAACCAGCGTAAGATAACAATTGTTTGTCCCAAATTGGGGTTTGGCAGGCCTGTACACAAGGTTGGGCATGGGGGTGTAGATAAGCAGGTCTAAGTTGTAGTTGTAACTTGAGCTAACATATGAGTTAGAGAGGTTTTGAGACATCCCTCAAACATTTACGCTGGAGGGACCTCAATAAGGACTGGCCCAAGACTGGGCTTGTTTAGACTCAATTGAATGCATACTCCATGCTCATTCCAAATATGGTAAGGTCCATGCATTATTTATGAATTCCAGACAAAAATGGGTGATATCTCAAGAACTACTGTCCCAAGACTATGCATGCTTCACCTTATTTGAATCCAATTTACACAATGATACCAAATTTGGTAATGTCAATAACTTCGAATTTCTGACACTTATGCAAAATAAAATGGGTATGTCAATTCCACCTCACTCCAGCTTACAAAGTTTAAGATTTAGGGGTAAAAGCACCAGAGAACCTTGCATACATTTCTAGCAAGCAAATCTTACAGGAAATTCTTCAAGTCAGTCATAAAACATTGTTACAGTTTTGTGACGGTTGAGTTACAGTTGAAACCCCCTCAATACATAGAGATGTATACCGAGATTATGCCTATTATGAACGGCAGTTCAACTCCCACGTGACTGACAGAATATCAATGCAATTTTTGCACTTCCTCAACAATTCCTGCCAGAATTCATGTCTGGTTTACTGAATTTGTTCACTTTGACACTGCTAAGGCTGGTATGATTAAAGCCTATTTCGGTTTACTTCTTTAAAACATGGGGAGGGAGTAGGAAGAGAGAAGAGCGTGAGAAAGCAACAAGGTAAAAACATTGGAAACATAACTGCAGTTTTGCCTATTTTTTACTTATCACATTTGGCATGTAAGTAAGCACAACATTACCTCTAAACCAACTTTAACCCCCACTCTCACCTCAATCCCATTACTTCAAGCTCAACACCCATGTCTTAACCTAATTTTGTGACTCTAAATTTTGGAGAATCATGCACTAATTCACCAGACAAGAGCGTATATCTTACAACTATATGGGCCAATTGCTTCATTTCGCAGTGGCATGTCTTGGGGTTGGCTTTCGGGGCACCCCTAACCCTCCCCCCCCCCGGTTGCTTTTTGGGTGGCCCCCTACCCCCCCCCCCCAAAAAAAAAAAACATGCAAATTCCTGCCTATTTTCTGCTAGGGTCCTTTTGCCCCTCAAAAGCCATGTCTGGATACACCAGTGTTTCAGTAATTGTCATTTGGTGTCATGTCAAATATCTAATTCTAGCTAAAAAGAATAACCACCCTATTTTTATAGTATACATTTTTAAAAATTACAGTGAATTTCTCATTACAATTTAATATTCCACTCTTCTAGTCTGGTGAGACTAGGTTTCTGATGCCACATAATCACCAACTGAAACAGTGAAATCACCTTGTTTTTGCCCAATTGGACAAAATGGATAGGATCAGCTCCATTTTAAAGCTTTCCCCATCCAAATCTTTTTATATATTACTTACACATAAGATTGTTACACCTCCTATGACCCAATCAAATTGCATTACCCGGCCATTTCTTCATGATAGATACCAAGCAGCTACCACCAAGTACACATGGATTACCCCACCTACCCACTAGACATACACTCGCCAGCCAGGATTCTGTCTGTCCCGCCATGTAGTAGCTACCTGGTTACACCTGCTCTCAGCGCACGTCGGTATTTCGCATGGCCAATTTTCTTTTTTAATATTTTTGGCATATTATATACCGGCATTTTTTATTAGATGTTGGGGAATTGAGGTTTTTTTAGTGATGCCCGATTCAAATGTCGTAATGATTGGCTAAAAACTGATTTACAAGCGTTCTCGAACCACACGTCTCGCCTGCTTTCGCGCTGAATTGTAAGACAAAAAGCAGCACACCAGAGTTCAACTGTGCGCGCCAGGGTGCCCCAAAACAGTTGTGGCAAGCAGATAAACTCCCATTTTCTTAACTAGTTTTCTTCCCACTATTTCATTTGACACCACCCTAGGGGTCACAACTTTTCCATTGTGGAGATATTAATCTTGCAATAAGTCAGAGATGTTTAGGAGTTAGCACCCCTGGTTTTGCCTTTATAGTATTCTTGACTTCCGCTCTTTCATTTGACACCACCCCAGGGGTCCCAACATTTTCCTGTGGATGATATTTAACCCGAACCCGACCGGGTCGTTTTGCCGACCGCGTCCCAAAGCAACGAAGCATCTATTTTATTTTTACGGCCCGATGCAACGAGAGCCAAAGTTTTGCGTTTCATTGCATCTCGCCGTTTTTCCCGGCACACAGAATTAGTAGCGTCAAGTCAATAACGTCCCAGATCAACGAAAAAACATCGCGTCATTTTCCGGAAGACGGCCCAGATGCAACGAACAACATCGCGTCATTTTCCGCGGAAACGGCCCAGATGCAACGAAAAAACATCGCGCCATTTCCGGAAAGACGTCCCAGATGCCAACGATAACATCGCGTGCGAATTCCACTAAAAGAAACAGTGATATAAATAATAATAAAATAATGGATGCGTCGGCACACTGATCCGCATGAAATTTGTAGCTTATAGTTTCGCCAGTCGTGAGTGCGCTATTACGCTACATCAGGCTCCGGTTCGTCATATACTTATGCAGAATTAAAAAATAGCTTAGTCGAAATGGTGGCGCTATCACTGTCGACATCGAAATTGTCTATGGGCATTTGTACACAGTGTCACCCGCTGACAAAAGCATTTTGCGCCTTCTGCGGGCAAACCGTCCGCAATTCAGTGAAGCCATCGCATCATTTCCCGGACTGACGGCCCAAATGCAACGAGGAACATATCGCGTCATTTTCCCATAAAGAAGGGCCCAAATGGCAACGAGGAACATCGCGTCATTTTCCGTAACGACGGCCCAAATGCAACGAGGAACATCGCTCATTTTCCGGTAAGACGGCCCAGATGCATGAAAAAAGGGCCAATGAGAGTCATTTGCGTGACCAAAAATAGTTGTTGAACGGCCGAGATGCCACGAAAACATTTTCCGACCGGTACCACTTTTTCGTTTGCTCTCATTGCCTCTCGCCGTGTTAGGGTTAATCATGAGATTCGTCAACAAGAGCATAACTAAGATGTTTAGGATTATCACCCCCGGGTTTTGCATTTGTAGTTTCTATACCTCTCACTCTTTCATTTGACACCACCCTAGGGGGTCACACCTTTTCCGTTGGAGATATTAATCTGGAAAAGTCACCCACATGAGCACAAGTAAGAGACGTTTAGGAGTAGCACCCCCGATTTGCATTTATAGTATCCTATACTTCTCACTCTTTCATTTGATAACGCCATAGAGGTCATCAACATCTTTCCGTTTGGGAGATATTCACCTGAAAATTCCCCAACATAATCATACCCAAGAGATGGTTAGGAGTAGCACCCCCGGGTTAGTCCATTTATTGTATTCTTTATTTCCCTGCTCTTTCATTTGACACCACCCGGGGGCACAAACATTTTCCATTGTAAGATATTAATCATAAAATTCATGCAAAAATCCCTTACAATTCAC